>JAARMF010001538.1:0-19148 GCA_022844705.1 Toxascaris leonina
GAGCAAACTGTCGAAAAATACAAAGCAGTAATTGCGAAATATATGCAGGATTGGGGTGAACGTATGGCAAAAGGAGAGCCTCTCCATGGTGTCTGTGAATTTCGATTTTAAATGCACTTGCTAATATAACCCTCAGTGCCTCGATGAGAATCCTCCAGGAACTCGAATAATGCCGATTTTTGAAGCCTTTCTCGCGAATCATTCATAATGTCAACAGAGACTGTCTGAAGCTATTGTTTTTTCCAGAATCCTGTGTGGTGTAAACGTTTTGTTTTCGCAAACATTCATTCACAATTGCACTTAAAATTGTCTTTGAAAACTCATAGCAGCGATTCTTGAAAATGCTCTCTCAAGCTTTTCTCAAATGGAATTGTATGTATACCCGTACTCTATCCATTTAAGTTCAGGATTCTGAGGATTCTCTGAGTTGCTTTGATGACGTTCAAAACATTTTTGAGAAAAATGTTTATAAGTGGTGTACTGCACGAAGTATGATAAAATCCGTTGCTTTCAAATATTTTCTGTTTCGATGATTTCGTTAAGTATTTGCTTGAATGCTCACTATGTGAGTAATTTTTTAGTTATTGTCTATCAATTTTGCATCGTTCATATCGCTCTATTGAATTTAAGTTCTGTTTTCAATTACAGATTGCCATAGCATTTGCGTCAAGAATTTCATCACATGTAATAAAATACTTCAAAAAGCTGCTAAACTGGATCGAAATATATTGCAGAGTAATAATCATAATGCCGATACCCTCTTCAATATTCGTAACTCTTGATGGTTTTGATCCGAAGCAGAGAATACTTAAGAGATGGATACATAAGCACTTAAGCATCATTTTAATTATATGTTTGACAAGTGCAAATTCACAAGGAGAAAAAAATCTGTCTTACTAGATGGTTAGAGGCCAATAAGATCGTATTATCATTCAAGATGACGCGAGATAATTTAATTTCAAGTTCCTCGGTATGTTGAAATTGAACAGTATTATAATTCATGCTTTACTTACACAATGTAATCTGTTACACCGAGAGTGTGATAAACGAATGCAAACCATTTAATAGGATTTTCCCTATGCAACGGGCAANNNATTTAATAGGATTTTCCCTATGCAACGGGCAAATATTCCACAAGAGGCGTTCAAAACCACCTTTGAAGAAGAGTAACCGACTAATCAACAAGTCGATGCACGCACAGATGCCACTTAGCAGTTATCGAAAAATAGGCAAACCTTTAAAATATGAAGCCTCGACCCGAAATTTTTGCTCAAAAAATTCCACGCACTGAATAATTGCTCTATGCGAAACTGTTTAGCCCAAAAGAGATCCTCATCACCGACAACATTTCCTCAAAGAAACTGCTAGTACAGCACGGCAATCCATCTGAAACCTTCGTGATGCGTTGGTTTCCTGCAATAATCTACGTTTTCACACCTTTCCATCCGTTTCGATGATCACTGCGCCAAGCTGATAATTACGCATAATGTGTGTATTAGTTTCAGTGGTTGCAATCATCGCACAGACAGATATTTACATGCGAACATAAGCACAGACATGACGTTACACAAATAAAGAGATTGACTTGAAAACGAAACTGAACGTTCTACCTACTTCTACCTTATATGATATTCTACCTACTTCGAGAGAAAACGAGAGAAAAGTTATGGCTTGTGCGACTGAAATGTTGGTGCAAGTATATTGAATCTACGAAGATTAACTGCAAAATAGAATCACTGAGAATGTTGCTCGGCAATAAAGTCACTTTTCGTAACTAGCGACGGAAAGTGCTTCTGTCAAAACCATGAGCAATTATTGTGTCTATGAAAGTGAAACAAATCTAATAGCCGCGTTATATCATATGCAAATTTCCTCCATATTCCATAACTAAATAACCACTTCCTGGAATTCTTTGAACTTTTGTTCTGAAAATTATGAAAGCATTCAAAAATGGTGCTGCTTTATGTATCATTTGTACATTTTTTTTCATCCTTATGATTATTGCCAAATCGTTTCGTTTTTCTAGCGTGGTTCTGTGATGTTTGTATGCTGCATTTTCGACATGCTGCACCAAATATTTGATCATCGCAGAGCAATGCCACAATGGGCACAAACGCTATTTGTGTAGATTAATGTATTGCAGAAGTGAGCATAGCGATGTCGGAAGTATGGTTTTCATATGTCAGTGTACTACAAACTACGAGCAAAGACAAGCGGGAGCTAGCGGAAAGAAGGGGTGCATGAGTAACCAATAGCAAAAGCAGTGCTATTTTCGAATGTTTTCTTCATTTCTTGAATAAAACATTATACGCTCTATATATAGGTTGATATTTGTCTGCGGTGAGAGAAAATGACGAGAAACATCCCGCTACATTGCAACGTATTCCACACCAAGCGGGAATGAATTCATAACTCCATTGTTACAATTGTTACGTACAACCCAATCGATTGAAAAGAAGTTAATTCGGAGCAATATAGTTCTTTGTTTTTGGTACAGTGGGGAAAATTGCTGGAGAAAGACAATATGTTGTAGGTTGCATCAATACTTTTATATGAGAAGTTTTTTGTTCGATTTGATAGCGAAGGTGGAATATGCGCGTTGGTGTGATACTGAGGCGAACACTGATGACGCTCATGCGTTAGAGATAGACGTCACTGCAATTCTGATATTCGTTGGATCGTGTGGTATCAGCATGCGTCGAAAGCAAGAAAAAAAAAACTCGAAAACGAATTTGGCGCAAACGTCCGAGCAGCTATGCGACATAGTTGCTGTAGCGTGTCAATGTAATACTTGAAACTACTGGAAATTTCTGTGGATGCAGATGAGAGTTGGGGCTCAGAGCAGTTGTTGTTTCTAATTTGCCTGAGACTTGCGATGTGGTCATTTGATGGGATATTGGAATGCTGTTGATGCGACTACTGTTTTGTTCCTACTTGACAAGCTTGGTATTGATTGCGTATCGCTTGACGTTTTTCAAATGAGTGCCGTTAAGAAGGATAGATCGTTCCATAAATGTTACGTTCCCCAAACCTCGTGGCACGGACAAGAACTTCTGTCAGCCGTGTTTGTCGAAGTTCTTGCAGACATACAATGATGTATGCATTTGCCGTCTTGGAGCAAGGCTAAGCTAGAAGAGTAGCCTTATTGAGCATTTGAGTTGAGGAAGTGGGCAGAAGGCAATATGCAAATGGAATTGATCATATACAAGAATAAAGTCATTCGAGACCGACTCATGTTTCTGGTATAGAAACTTCAACCGGGTTCATCACTCACTGATATGAAAAAATTCAGCAGCCAATATGCTTTCTCGATCTTTTTGTAACCGCCGGATCGAGCTACTGTTATTAGATTATATGCTTCATTCACTGGAGGATGCCTAGTAAGCTGAATGACTTTAGTGTACTTCAGAGGTTTTCAAGCCTGATATTATTGAAACGACATCGTTTGGAAATGTTAGCGAGCATAAAAGCGATTTTCTGCTTTCCTTCAATTCATATTATTCTGTCTTTCACAGTGACCAACGCCCTCCTCATCAGGGTGTAGGATTTGATGCTTTGATCGAAGCGCATTTTGATGTCTCTTCAGTCGAATTTTGGAATTATTCTTTTCGTTGCAAGATTCTCTATATAGATTTAACTTCTGAACATGTTCATAGCGCATCTAGATATAACGCTGTTGAAAATACTGAGGTCGTGACTTATGCACCACAGACTTGCCTTCTCTATCCCACGAAGTTCATATTGATTCACCGTTTTCGAGCAGCGACCGTGGTCACAATCATATCTATGTCAATTACATAAGACGAGATCGGTTTCTGATGCCATTGTATGAGTATCTAAAAGGAAATTGGCGATGTGATGGTACGATGATCCCACTCTGACTAGGGCATAGGAATTGATCATCTAGTAGATACTGAACCAAGGCACACCGCATCCGGCCTCATTCAAGGGATGCATCCACAATACCCGAGACTGAGAAGCTGTCCTGTAGAATGGCTCATCCGTTTAACCTGACATGGATAACCGGGACCAGCTACTCACGAGATGTCCCCAAGCATTTCTCCGAATCATTGTGTACGGAGCCTTTGAACAATCAATTATATCCAGCCGTTACATCTCGTGCTTATGAACAGATGAGGAGTTCTGAACGCTTTGTCAAGCTTGAAATCGCGTAGCAACCAATAGGCCTTCAAATCATCGGCATTCAGCTTACAGATGCTAGAAGGCTTAGCATCACTGGTCATTTCATGTCTTGATGGAAAGCCTCTACATGCCTCTACATTCATTTTGAAAGAATGATTTAGTAGGCAACCTTCTCTCTTTGCAACAATTAGCCAGCCATCTTCTGCAACTTCTACTTTGTGCTGCATTTTCATACGGCTTGGAATATCAAAAAAGTGTCAAGTTTAATACAGCTGTTCAGTGTTTGCGTGCGACATCGTGGAGCGAACACGCAGGCAATCATCGAATACCGGATCAAAGCGTGGATATTCCATGAGCTAGGATAGCCTTGAATCTTTCACAGTGATTTTCTTTACCTTAAGTAATGATGATGCCAAGCTCTTTGCAATATGAGGTAAGTAGTAGCTGTTTTTGATAAGAGAGTGACAGGGAGTAGTTGCTGTGTGCGTAATAATTTAGAAACGGATACCATCTGAAGTTAGTGAGGTTTTACAGTTCATTTTGCTAAATGTTATTATAGCAAACTCCTTATCGACTTCCACAGTGCTCAGTCGTTGCGCCTTTCCGGATGGAAACTACGGCATAAGGTCATCTATTTCCTTAAAAACATAAAAGAGAAGTCGGCAAACGTATTGCATTCAACACATTCGTTGACTATTAAATCTGACTCTTTGCTCATCAACATATCACTATTTAGTTTACCACTTATATATTTGTAAATATAAAATGATTTAGCGATCTCTCAATAACTCAGGCGTTTCTCTTGATTCTTTGCGAAGTTTTCACAGTTAATTCGTCGATCGTTTATGCACCCTGAAAAGTTTTCTCGTCCATTGCGTCTATGATCATCGAATCATAAAAAGTTCTTCTCAATTGCAATATCTTAAAAGCAATTGAGAGTTATCAAACGTATTGTTCCTAATTCTACAAATGAGGAACACAAATCGATTACAGAGAGAATTACGCTCGCAAATATAGTCGAGTATTTCATCAATTTTTGAAATTGCTACAAACATATATTTCAGTCTCAATTCAATAGCATGACATTTGTTTCAGCCTCAACATATCTTTGAATATTTTGATAGGTCTCGGCTGTCTAAATAGAAGCTACAACATTGATTTCGAAATAAACATTAGCGCTGTTAGCTGTGAAAGAGTCTGAAATGGAACTTGATGCTACTTGCAAAGGCGATATTGTTTTATACTATAAACTTAAACGTTTCTTTGCAATTGATCATCTAACGATTAGAATTAGTGCAATCGTATTGCTGAAGAAATGCATCGATGGAATTTGCCGCACATGCAGAGCTGCTATTCGAAGGGGGAACAGCAACGATTAAACTCACCAACCATAATTGATGGATAACGCACACAATGTATATCTGAGATGTATTTCAGAAATTCCTTTGCAATAGAAGTCGAGAAAAGTCAGAGAGGAATAGGAATGAAATTTTGGCGGAATTCAGTGCGACAAATAAAATCGACTAGCGGTAACCTACAATTCGAAGAGATGCCATTTCTTAAGTTCAAGAGCAATTTAGTTGTTTACGCGCTCGGATTGATACACCACTACCTCCAGTGAGTTTTTTTTCTTCCACATCAGTGATCATACTGGAACATGCCGAATGAGAAAATAACAACAATAAACGAATCATCCGGTTCATGCAAGAATTGGATTTATGAAATAGAAATCAAATCAGCAAAATTTTCTCTGCAAATAATTTCTAGTTCAATGAGTTTGTTTGCTATACTATATCCAATTGAATACTTGTCGTCAGGTAGGACGAATGACAACTAATTACGCCCATCTCAACGTCTACTGAGTTAGAGAAGCAATGGTGGCGCTTGAACGAGAATAGGCATTTTTCGCGCTTTTCAGTGATCATCTTCACCATACTCCTAAGATAACCATTTGCTGGATTCCCTCGATTCAGAAGTCATTTATGTGTAAAAAACTTGGTCTCTACGATTATGAATTGAACGACAAATAGTGCTGCTCATCTATCAGCAAGCTTATCATGAATTGTCATCGTACATGACTATGTGTGCAAATGTGCTTGTACTTCAAGCCATTTACCAGGCAGCAACAACCACATCAGATATGAACAACAACATGACGACCACCGAAAACAACCTTAATCGGACGGTGTTTATCGTTGTTGTATACCACCATTCGAAACACCTCCGTTCAAGTTATCATAACTAGTCGCGAAAGGGCAACAGTTAATCACAATGCGAAATCTACTAGCCAAGTACAGTCGCTATTCACAACGAATACTGTAGCTGGCACCGGAAATATCAATCACAACGAATAGCAAAATGTGCAAAATGCAAAAGAATGCATCATGAATTAGGCACCAAATGTGTTTCCCATGATGTTATATGCGATACACGCCCTCTCAATACTGAAGTTATGCGTCCGATGTCCGCCGGTCCATGCACTATCTCAACTACGTATCGTCTCATCTATCTGCACTGTTCAGTTGAAAGCTTTATTTCTTGATAGCTTATATGAGTTGTGTTGTCTTCACTGCACTGATTACTCAAGTCTCAACTATCCGCATATGGCCGATTTAATTCTTTATTTCTCGATAGCTTTTACGTGTTGTGCCGTATTCGCCTCATTATTTACTCAAATGCGAAAGGGTATGATTACTTAAAGGGAGGTCGGGTGGGAGGGGAACCCGTAGCACCAAGCAAGCAAATTTCGGACGAAACGAAACGATTCTAAAAGAGGCACAAGTGGACGAATGCAGGTTGAAGAGTTTGCACTTTTGAGTTTCTTTCGAGGTTCGACTTGAATAATCCGAAATTCTTTCAAAATCGAGAGCACTAATTTGCTCGGCCAACTTTCGAGACTCGTGTGGCAAAAACGAACGAAAACCCTTTCGTCGTGTGACGAAGCTACGTGAAATCAGACTCCGATTATCACATTGCTTTCTTTGTGAGACGTATTTGTACTGTACCTACCGCTCATCTTTATTCGCACTCATCTCTGCAGAAATATATACGTTATTATCACATCCTATCACCACTCATCGCTATTCATGCCTATCTGTGCATAAATATGTACGCCACTCTCGCGTCTTTCGCCTCGTCATTTAATTAGCGGAAGAAGATAAAAAGAAGCCCTTCTAAAGGTACTAGAAGAATAAGTGAAATATCGAAAAAAAGCAAGTCCCGAAAAAGAATTTTTTTCTTTCCCTGCAGGAGTAGGATCGACACACTAGATGCCGAAGATGCACCATATGATGTTGTGATCCATCCCTGAAAGTGTGTTCACGAGGATGAAAAACAATCCACAACCTTATCCCCACCGATTAACATGAGGCATGTTCTCATACCCCTCTTACTCGGAAGCGTTTTTTTTTTTTTTGTTGCGTGACAGACAACGTAACCGATGTATGATCGCTCAATTGCACTACATGATCGGTGCTTTTCACGAAGTGGTGCAGTGCGTTCAAACAACGCATCCAGAATATTAAACTATGAAAATTTAGATTATCAAATACCTATAGATTATGAAATATAAATTAATTAATTACTGAAATATTTATTATATTTTAAGAAATTCTTCTGTCAAATTATGAATGCTTCAATTTGTAACTGTTGTCGACATATTGTGAATGAATGTTTCAACACTCAGCATCAACAAATTTTAATAGCTGGAAAGGATTCAGCGAGCTTCTGCGGTAGGCATTCGTTGCTCTGAAAGCTTACTATGAAATACGAGATTTACTATATATGGCAGCTGTAATTCGTTTCGCATTGTTCGATGGGCATGAATGCACCAATGATGAGCGCATGTTACAGGCGTCAAAACGCCGTTCAATTTAACCAGAAGCATTCCTCTGTCGCCTTTCCATCCTCATCTCGGAAACATTTAGAATCGCTGGGGAGAGAGAAGGATCTCAAACCTTAAATTCCTCAAGCGCCTTCTGCTTGGAAAACACCACATAGTTTTCAGTCCCCCATAGCACATCATGCTTGCAATTTTATTGAATTAAACTCCTCCAGGACAAATTATCTCGCAGAAATATCAGAGGGATGTTTTCCGAACGTGTGCGATAAATCCTGGATGAGACGATGATTCTGATACATGAATATTATTTATGAAAAAATTATTAATTTCCATCACTTTACGTCACAATTCTTCGAACGTCATTTCCCCTTCTTTTTATTGCATCATGCTTTAGTTGAAAGCAAATCCCGTTTTTTCTTATGAGAATGGAGATCTATCTTCTTTTCCAACCGTTTAGAGCAATGCTCAGTGCGTTGACGACATTACCGGTTATCAGCTTCACGACTTTCCGCTCTTTGTTTCAAGATTCATTGCCCTCCCCTCCTCCACCCCCTCGCCCCCCCCCCCCCTCCCCACCGCCTCTCAACCTCACTCGAACAGTAATGTGATTATTTAATGAATAATTCGCCTAGCGAGAAATCAAAATGCTATAATGGATTTCTGATCCACAGTATGGCCAGAAAATTAAAAGTGTGTGGCATTTTAGGAGTATAAGCCACCTGAGGAATCCGAATAATGCAGAATGCCAGAGAAAATATAGCTTCACGGAGTTTTTAAATGCGCCTTTTAGATTATATGCTTACATTTTGGGAGAGTGGAGTACAGTAGCTTGCTCTTCCCCTCAATGGTGACGGAAATAGGAAATGTAAGAGTTGCGTCGATCTCCCCGAACACCTTTACCCTTCCTCTCACTCCAGCCATGCCCGCTGCATTCCCCATTCCTTACCAACATTTTCCCTCCTTTCTCCTTCTTCCTCTATCCTTTAACTCTCTTCTCTACCTCTCGTATTCACTCATTAACAACTCATAAATGTTCGAAAATACACAAGCGGAAACGGCATGCAACATTTGTATCGTCATAAATCATGGCTACACTTGAAGCGCTAATGGGAGGGTGCGGCTACGAAAAACCTTCCATAGGAATCTGCTTAGTGTGACCAAACCAGTTTCTACGAACGCTCATGTTTTCTCTTAACACTCTTGAAATCGAAATCCACATCTGTCATTGGCTTGAGCAGTGGATTTGATCACTCAAAAAATCTCTTGCCACTCTTATTTATCTAATGAGCCGATTCACTTGCGAAACGATTGAACTTGCGATATTCTTAATCAAATCATTATTAGCGAAGAGCTTTATAACTTCTTAAAATCGCTACCACTTTCTATAATTAACAACAGAAATCATCTCTCATTTAACTAGCCGTTTGCATTTTCGTGGATAATAAAGACCGATATCAATAATCCGAGAAGATTTGAATGGAATTGTTTAACTCATATAAGGTGAATATAATTCACCTTGTTCAACTAGAAATGAAAATTCACCAGAAAATAAACAATTCTGATTCAATTGTTTTTCTCAATCATCATTCTTTAGCGAATGAAATATTTGCGTTGTTAGGTTATGAATCATTTATCGATCGTACTTAAACTCATATAATATTAAATGAATCAAATTTTCAAAGAAATATCTCGTTATATCATCATGGCACATTAATTTTGTAAAAAATTTTAAAAGAATAAAAAATAATAATATTGTTTAAAAAATAATACTTAGAAAAATAAAAAATAATAGCGTAGTAAAAATTCACTCATACAGATATTAATCAATGAATCATTCACAGATGAGAACGAAAAAACAGCAAGAAATTCGCTAAACAATATAAACTCTTTGAAGTGTTCTTAAAGAGGAAATGCATTTTTAAAGAAAAAACGCATTTAATTACCTTTAGAAAAAAGTGAATTGATTCTGTGTTTATTTTGCGAATATGCACACTATAAATGAAAATCATTTTTATTTGTCATTTATGATCGATTGTCAATTGTGGAAAAATATCGAAATTTATGAGTCATAATTTACAAAGCATTTTTGCAATCGGTCGTTCAGGTTTTGAACAACGAATTTTTCTGACGGATAATTCACAACAATTTCCAAAAAAAAAATTTGGCATTAATGTTTATTTGCAAAAGTAGTATATATCGTGAAAGTGGACCTTCCCAACCATCAGTACTGTTTGTTTTTGAATGTAATCAATCCGCTGATTATGATTTCTCTCATTTGTCTAAATCGTTTAAATTACAGGTGAACAATTGTAATGAATAGCGTCGTCGTTCTCGATTTGAGCTATCTGATATAATTTGTAATCCTATGAACGTTTTCCTCAAAAAGCGATGCCCATAAATCGAATGGAAACAATAATTTCCATATAGCAATTAGTAATGTTCTCATACATTCTCTTGAATGAATTTGCATCCATCGGGCTATTGTTAGACAATGAACTAAGAAAAGCGCATAATAAAGCAAAACAAAATCAAATTTTTGCAAAAACGGAGGAAAAGAAGCAACAAAGAAGCTGAAAGGGTCACGTAATAGCAAAACCTGTTTTGCATAAATTCTCGTTAATTACTTCGACGAACAAATTCAGACTTTTCATATGGATAGGTAATTGTCAAGTTCAATGACCTATTATGCCAATCATCGAGTGCAACTTACCGCAATATTTTTATGCGCAATATGTTCATTAGTTGCCAAATACTTCCACAAAGATTAGTGCAATAATCTGCATGTTGTCTTTATGAGAGATGATCCTCTTGCAAACTCTCAAGGCGGACATTTCTTCGAACGTCAAGATAACACTTAAGTTGAAACAGAAAAAAAAATTTGAATATTTGAATGAAATGGTAGTAAATGAACGATAAGTAATAATATTGAATGAAAAAAATTACTCGATAGGAAAAATAAATGAATTTTAGGAAATTATGTTAGTGATTCCGGAAATAAGGCAAAAAACCGGAAGTAAACCTAAAAAAATCTCTAACATTTTATTCATCACGAATTTCTAATATAAAGTTCAATGCATTTTAATCAATTTAGGACGAATTAATATGCAAATTTTTCTACGAAATAATTGTAAAACACATCTTGCAACCATCAATTTTATTGCAACCAGTTTCTGTTCTCTACTGTGTTCGCATAAGAATCGAATAATGCGAAGACCTTGAGCTGTCCGATCGACGACATTTTGCATCACCAGCCAAAAATGCATCGCAAAGATCGTTGCGATTTATGAGAACATGAATTCACTTGTTCAACAACGAAAAGCGATTTTATAAGCTAGAAATATAAACACAATAGCATAGCTATAATATTAAACTAAAAGAGATTATCGAATATTTCATCAATGAATGTAAAATATTTTAGCAATAAATATGCGGCATTAAAGCAAGAAATATATAGCATTAAAGCTATATTAAATATTGTCATTTTGTGCGAAATATTATAAGAACAAGTATGAGCAATAAACAGGTTTGCTAGTCGGTGATTTGCAGCGTTAACGAACCAATGGCATTTTCATTTCGTTCGTCAAGCAGTAGCAGCAATAACAGCACTAGCTCACTTTCTTCGACAATTCGTCTTAGATCGCTTCAAACGATCGCCTATCGCCTTTCTTTTATAATGGAAATAGCGAACGATTTCATCGTTTAACCTCACTCTTGCACTTACATTTCACTCGATGACAAGATTGTAGTGAGGCATTCATGTGCGCTTCTAATCGGAAATAAATTCTCTTGTTTTGTGATTTAACAACTCTTGTAACCTTCATCTTTTTTTTTGTGATTCTTTTGCTCTTGTTGCTATTCGTTCTCATTTCAAGGTTGTGAATGAAATGAGTGGGGGTTTTTTTCAACTCCTCTATGCACTTATTCTTGACCTATCTTTAATGTCTGCTGATTGCTAGATGTACTTTCAGAAGTTTTTTTTTTTTTTCAGCAAAAGAACATGATAACGATACGTTTCTGTGCGAGCGTTAAGTATTTCTTTATATGTTATGTGATTTCAATTCGACATCCATACAAGATGAGGTAGATGAGATATAAATAGTCACTAGCACAATTTGAGTGTTTATCGTGAATTAATATCTCCATTTTTTGCCGATGATATTAAAAGATGCCACAAAACTTTAAGTGTAATTTGCCATTTGCAACGAGATGGATCGAGTCTTGTGTCCAAGAACGAATTTCTTAACTGCGAATGGGTTGTGTTGTCCACTATCCTATGAGGATTATCTAATTCTCATTTCGAGAGAAGCACTCGAAAGTTTATTGCTACTACTTAAATCATTCAATCAATATACTGTTAAAGTGACATCTGATCAATGGTTATTCAATCATAAAAATTGAATGTGCATATATGCGACGGACAAACGAGTGTCCTAGATTTCCATGTGTTATATTCTTTTCACTCGTATATAGCTTTGTAAATTGCATTCATTCATTTCTTCATATGAATGTGTTTATATTTATGGTGTATATTTGTGTATGCATTTCTTAATTTTTTCGTTTATATTTATGTTCATTTAGCATTCCATTTTTTAAAATTATTTTTATTTATTTATTGAATCATTGAGTGCATCATTCTCAAAATATGACTACTTTAAAAGTTTCTTTCAAAGTTACGGTGCAAAACTGCTCTCTTTTATAGTTGGTTGTTCTACGAAATCTTTTCAAGTCAAGAATGATTGTGCATAGATTTGTACTGAATCCACTAATAAGCTTAAAATTTCGAACGTTATCGTTAAGCCTTTAACATTAAGCTAATCATTTGATGCTTTCTGCTAAACAAGCAGCGCATCTGCGCTTGTCTATACGCCTACGAAAAGAATCCTATATTGAACTTAAGTATATATATATGTACTTAATATATATGTTGAAATCAAGCAGAAATTAATCGAGTTACGTTCACCGAAAATTTCGCTATAATTTTATGAGGTGTGCACTTTGGTGCGAATCCAAATTATATTCTCATATCCTTTTTCTGCCGATTATCGCTGCATTTCTACAGTGCTCTTAGGCCACTTTCTCACCGATATTCTTTGAGATGAATATCCGCAACAACTTTAATTCCCACAATGATGTCAGCAAAATATTTCAAATGATCAAAAATCATCCAATGTGTTATGAATTTTAATTGCTCATTGCAATACAATAATATTCATTAGAATGCAATTATAGTATAAAATATTCTTAAGTGATTTTTACAATACTCAAAAATTTCATGAGACTACTGTATGACTATCATTAATCAATCGATAAACCTTGCAGAAACCTGTTATATCGTTCGCAAATATATTGTACATTATTTTTAGAATATAACTGCCGTTGTACATCTTCAATGACTACTAGTTGAGCGTATTATTATAGTACAGTATCCAGCAATTAAAGATGCTTAGAAAAAAAAACTCATTTAGGTTTATCTAAAATCCACAAATCTCTTTCAATATTTCGATCGCTAACAAAACATAATGATTGCAATGCACCTGTAATATAATAAAAAAATTATTAAATAAATCAAAATTCCTCTAAACTCTAAAGTGTCTTACAATAAAATCAGCAATCGTTAGCTAACAAGTCAGCTTATTGAATAAGCTCAAAGTTCGCGGAATATCATTCATATTTTTTCGAAATTCTCATGCCTTCCATCGCAACTTCTAATCGAAAACACGCAAAAAGTTTTACTGCGAATTTCACAACTCCTCGACTTAGTTGGACAGTGGAGGAAGAGGAGAAGGGGAATGGAGAAAAGACCATTTTCATCGGCTAAGCACTCTATCAGAGCAGTTGCAATTGCATTCACGTACCGCATAGAAATTTGCTTCGATTCGGAATTGATGCGTGGGATCTGTTGAATAAGTGATGAACTCAACGAGATAGAGAACTAAATGATCACTACATAAATATGCCGTTTCTTAGTATCGCATTGAAATGACATAAAATTCGTTCACGATTTCCTACATGATTTGACATTCACGATATTTATATTATTAGAGAGATTGACGGGAAATTCTTTAGCCATTTTGAACTCTCTCTCCACGTCGATTTTTCTGCAGCAATCTTTCAATTGATTGTTGGACCATTGTTGATTATTATCTTAAGGTTATTCGTCATTTATTTTACGAGTATTATTTGCTTATATTTCTATTCTTTGCTATCTATTGCTTTATTCTATTCTATTCTATATGTTTTTTGGTGAAACTATTTTTCATAGTTCGTTTGATCCTTTTGTTGTTTGTTGTTCGTTAAATACCTTTCGGCGTTTCATTTGAAATTTTATTTCAAATATCTCTAAAGTAATCAAAGGTTTCACATTACAGAGAGTCACGAAGAGAGGTCGATTCAATATTTCGCAAAAATATTTATCGATAAACTACGATGATATTCAAAAATATTTCGATATTAATTGTGGTAATTCTGAGTGAATTGATCGTTGCATGGCCAGATGGATCTCCTTGTATACACTCAGCGTTTGAATCGATGAACCCACTTGAAGCCGTTGAACATCAAGGAGGACTTCAGGTATGTGTGTGTGTAAAAAGTTTGAGTGCTTGTTTATTACAAAAAATTGAAATAATCGAAGTGCTAGGATATTCTTGCAAAAGTCGACTCAATTAAATCCCTCAAATCTATTTTGCTTTCATAAAATACACCAACATACCCTCTCTATTAGAGACTTGTAAAATTAAATGCATTGAGAATAGCCGATCCCAACTTATAGATAGTGTATGATCGTTGAGAATGGATGTACTGTGGTAGTTTCATTGACTACTTGAATGCATCACATAACTATCGCTACTCTGAAATCAACGTGAATTATTCTTACTCTTGTCAATTTTCCATCAAAAACGTTTCTTTCCGAGGAGTGACTAGCCTCGACCATCCAATTATTTTCTTGGTTATTTCAAGTAAACTCATCATAGCTCTTTTTATTTTCCACAATTTTATTGTCGATTCCATAATATTACAAATATTGCTTCTCAAGGTGTTCATTAATGGCTGTTTGAAACGATTTCTGATTTCGTAACACATTGAGAGGCTTTAATCAAGTTGATGAAATTTGCATATTAATTGCCCTCATTCAAGCATCCTTTCTTGTTGTCCCTCCTCATTATCCTATGCTTATTTTCCTTTCTATTTTCTATATCGACATAAGCGGATCTTTCTAAGTGACACACGACACATCGGCATTCAACAATAAATTTTGCGTATATTGACATTGCTCAACAAGAAATTTATCGCTAATTTAAATCTTCTCAGTTCTTTTTGTTAAACAATTTTGTCTCACAAAAAACTTGCCCTAACATAGCAAAATATAGAAAGACAAACGAAATGACGATTTGCCATAAATGCAAATTTATCGATTAAAGAAAATATTTTTAAATAAACTTATGTTTTTTTTCTCAAATCAAATTATCATCTCTATTCCTCTAGCAGAAGCAATTAAGGACAATTACTCCTTCACAACGACTTCCTCTACTCTTTTTTTTTCATTGAAAGCACAAAATGTAGTAAGGAAACTGTATAATAATTGTAGAAAAATCTGTTCTATGTACCTATATCGTGATTTTGACGATATTACGATCGCTGATAATAATCATCTTGTTTCATGCCATACAGCATTTTCTCAAGAGTGTAAACATTGATCTCTTGTGAGTAGCTTATATAAGGTGTTCTTGCGACGGGCGGTGACCGTAGGAGTTGATAGGGCGCCTCGGTGGCTAGATGTGTGCGTGTGTGTGTGTGTGTAAAAAATTGAGCTGTTGGGAACGAAGGTCGTACTCGCCATTTACGCTCACATTTTGCAGGCCCAACGTCATGACTCGATCAGCCCTTTCGTTTATCGGGCAAAAATTGCAGTCGAATAAAAGACACCGCCGATTAGCCAAGACTTTAGCATCCTACAAATTGAAATTGATATATTATCATTTAAATGATACTCCTAATGAATATAGCTTGTCTCATAAAAATGCTTCTCCTCGGAGATACATACTCTCTTTCGCATTGAAATTAATTCAGTGAATATAAATATATTCGTGGATGGAGTGAAATTCTTCTATCATTTCATCTTTTCAACTATCTATCGTTAGGGGCGTTACCCTCATATCACAATGTTCGTTCAACCATCGTTCATTTCTGAAGACATTACTAAGTTGGTCGATTACGTCATCGTATTTGTTTCAGTTAGTTTTTCGAGTTGACTGCTAAGGATCGCAAAAGAGAAGATTTGGGGCGTTTCAATCATTCAAGGGCGTTCACCTAGCACAAAAAAAGGATAAAACTAGTTGAGGGTGCACATTCCGACTATTAAGTGATGATCGTCTAAGATAGGCAATACATCATAGAAAGTTCATTATGCCTCTTGTTCGGGTTATACGCCTCACTAATGCGAAAGAAGCACAATTGAGTAAGGGAGATGTAAGGGGAGAGGAGGGGAGGGGGGCAGGGGGAGGGAGGGGATACTCTAATAATTAGATTTGATCAATGAGCTTTTTTTTGTCGCCTTTTAGACCAGCTAAGCATAGCATATTGAAGTGTGCGGGAAGAAAAAAGCAGCGCTAGAGCAAGAAACAAACTTGCGGTTTTCGTATTATCGGTACTCACAAAAGCTGGTATTATGTCGATAAATTTCGGTAATGCGTACACCACGGCACTCCAGCCAGTACATTTCTGTACGTCTGCCGTGGCTTGTATAACTTGCAACAAGAGATTATTTATACCAATGGCCTACTTGAATAGCAGCCTTTATTGGGTGGTTTCCTGCAGTACGTTACGCCAAATAAGTAAACCTCCTCTTTAATTATTTATCTATGATATTTGAAGATATTTGTATTTATATCGCTAATGCCATTTCCATTAAACGTTGTCTTCAAGAGTGATGCATATAGAGCAGAAAAATCGGAGAGTGGTATCTTTTTATAGATCGATAATGAACGCAATTTCAGTTGAGCAATCCGCCATATACGATCGATGTCGTACAAAAATGTTATTGGAGAAACCAACCGATCGAATGTGAGTGAACTGACATTCGAGCGTTTTTTTTTTCAGTTTTACTTGCAACAGTAAGCAACGTTTTGTTCACTCATCGAGAAAGGATGTGTTGACATAATTGCAACTGTAAGGGTAAACTTCTTTACTGCTACAAGTTTCCGAAATCAACACTTGTCACTAGTGAGCAAAAAACAATTTGTTGCCTTTTTTTTCTCAACCAGAACTTCTTTGTAGTCTCTGTTGCCGCTGCACATGAATTATATATATATATATATATATATATATATATATATATATATATATATAAAATTGATCTTTGCAAGAGGCTTTTACTTCAACTTTTTGTTTTCTTTCGGAAATCTGCTCTTTCGTAAGAAAATATATTCTATACAATGAGAGGTTGTTTTCATTATCATCATGATCGTGTATTTCGAGTATATTTTCTGCAATAGAAATGCGATCATCTTTCCAGTAACATTGAGAGGAAATACAACCGACGATAAATTCAGAGGTTTTGCAATTCAACCTATCGTCTATCGAGGTCCTCATCAGGGTAAAAGGTATTGCTCTAATTTATTTTCTTTGCGAAAATTACTCATGTTTTTTTAAGTATTATATTCAAAAAATTGAATCATAAGAATGATTGCTTTAATCGGTCGTACCAAAACATCGGATTAGTTTCGCTTTAGTAGCGCCGTTTCAAGCTTAGTTCGATACTGTGCTATACTAAGCTGTACTCTACTTGTACTCAATATTATACTATACGTTAACACAAGTGCTATACAATAAGTATAATATTTTTTAGAAGAATAACATTATTGATTGCTGTAGTTAATAGTTGAATAGATGAACGTTGCTTATAGGGTGGGGCAATTTTTACGTCTCGACGATAATGGCTCATGGCAGCAACAATGTTTTCGCTTCAAAGATTCGGTTACACACTCACATGATGAGAAAAAGAAACGTATGAAACTTTGGTGGAAGAATGCTTTAAACGAAGAGGATACTGTTCAATTTGTGTAAGTCCTATTATTCATATTAGCAATCTTTTTGCCCATATATTCTAATGATTTATCAGAAAGCGCTTCTTAATTTCTTCGCTACTTAATTTTCGATTTAAATTTATTCATTATTTCTTAATTTATTGAAATTAAAGTTAATAATAAAGCAATTTTAATGTAAGTAAATTTATATGATTGTAATAATTTTGATTTTATTATCAATAATATTCAACTATGAGTGTGGAATTTGCTCTATCATATATTCGCAATGAATTTTCGCATAGTTAATGAGCAGATATAAAATATAGACATCATTAATTGTCCATCGCACTGGTTTTGAGGGCGAAATATTAGGATAGTTTAGATCGTTTTCAATGAAATATAACGATTTTAATTTTATTGTTATTCAAATTATTTCAATCGTTTTTTCTATTGAGTTATAGGTCGTGAATTCGCTGTTCTCTGAAAAATTTGATTGATGATATCCTGTAGTGGAAATATTTTCAGTTATTTATGACAGGTACATCTTTAGAGCAACAGTGGTGAAGGCACAAAAAGAATTTTGGGTGAAATCGGTTCTTTCGGTACCGATTCCACCATGTCGACTCGCACCGAACGGTATCACCGACTATATTCCACCTCCAGTGACGCCACCACCTCCGGTGCGTCCTTTCCCGCGTTCCAATGAATTCCATTAGTCGCGCTTGTCGCTTGCTTTAATAAAAAAAAAAAAAAAGAAAGAAAAAAATGCCATGGGACGAGTTTTGCATGAGCCCATTCACATACGCAAATACAACAGTGTTCGGTTATCAACACGGTTAGGGGTAAGTTGCCAACACAACAATGTCATTAGTCCTTCCTAACCCTTCACAGTTCCTCTATGATGAAAGATCATTTCTTTGACTTTATGGGGCGGTTTCATCCTATTCTGAATGGATTGATAACCATTAACTGCGTTCAAAAAAAAAAGGTTGTATACGATACACCTATTTCTAGTTTTACACTGAGAACAAGAGCGAGTATTTTTTCTTCCAACTGTACAAACTCTACTGCGTAGACAAGTGGATGAATTGAAAGAAAAACTTCCAAAGAATGGCGAGAGGGGGGGGGGGGGGGGGGGGGAG
>JAARMF010001538.1:19154-40411 GCA_022844705.1 Toxascaris leonina
GGGGGGGTGAAGGGAGAGATGGAAATAAACGGCCCGATTCCTAACCGTGATTTTGTGAGCCGAATCGAACAGCTACGCACTATGTAACTTGCATTGCTTATGGTGCTTCGGGGCTTTCATGCACTCAGTGTGATATACTTTTCACATATCTCAAATACGATATGATTCGATTTGCTTACATGGACGATTCGATCGAGAAGCATTCATTCGGCTGCAACAAATCAAAACGACTCGAAACGATTATAAGGCGATAAGCCTTCGTCATATCGACGAGAAGGAATAAAATTGAGAGGAAAATGCGTGTGAATCAAGCTTAAGCATCATTGAGAATTCACATGCATGCATTGCAAAATTCATGACGTTCAATCATTATTATCGCAAATAATGTTCGCTTAGTGGAGGAGTTGAGAGACGCTAAAGCTTACACTACAAAATGCAATATCTACTGAGAAATGAAGCATGATATCGATCGAATTCCTTTTTTCGCTTATTTGAAGGTTAGCTATGAAGATTATACGAGTGTATTTACCACTGTAAGATAATTTACTCTGTATTTGATAGTTTCTGTGGGAAAAACTGCCGAACAAAATTATTTAAAGACAGTAATCACTTAATCCACTTTTATGAAGAAAATATCGCAATATTTTAGTCGACGAAAAATATGCCTCATAGGAAACTATTGAAGACGGGGAAGAAAAAAAGAAGGGGCGAGAGGGGTGGGTAGCCGAGCTTTTACTATTCGGTACATCAGCCTAGGATCCTATTATACGACTATCTTTCTGAAATAATCCCCCCTCTCCACTTCTCGATCGTCTATCCTCGAGATATCTGAAATGCAAATATAGATGCGTCACCAAAATATTGCTGGGCACATATCCACCGTTGCACGTTTGCAAAATGCAAATACACTATGCACAGCCGCTATGAAACAAAAATGCTTTATTGCTAATTGTGGAATTCGATAGAATTTAATCGCATTTGCTGAATTTATTTTAGTGAAGATTTGCTCAAAAATAGCAAAAAAAAAAAAGAAAAAAAATCAATAAAGCACTCAAAGCATGAGCTGCATTTATTGTGTATGAAAGCGATTAACCGAATCGGTTTACTCGTTCGACGATCGCTCATCAATCGAATTACGTGAAAAAGCGATCGACAGTGGAAAATTGCACAGTTTAACACAATTCACTCATCGAATGACCGATAATCAAAAATTGAAAGCCGAGAATAAACTCGTAGAACGAGTTTCATCGAACCAGTCTTAGGAATTATTCTCGAATAAGGGTATAGGCCATAATAAGGGTATAGAACATAAATAGAAGGATTTTTTTTTATTGCAGGATGATCACTGTGAGTCGGAAAGGAATTTAGGTGAATTTTTACTCCAAAAATTGGAGGAAGTTGAAGAGATCGAATTGTTTCCAGCAGAAATATACATTTATTTTCCTCATTACAATTGTAAAAGAATTAGATTTGCACTGTGAAACTATCGCATACCTCTCATTATCTCTTGATATTTGATACCTTGCTTATCGAATTCCATTAATGAACCATTATTATAAGGAATCATTATTATAAGATCAAATACAATAATTTTATTCAGTTATCACAAAAAGTTTTTAAGAGGTTGAAAGTGAGGATTTGCGTGAATCGAACGATTGAATTCACTCAATCCTTATACATGGAAAGCCTCTTCCACATCCCACCTTCCCTTTCCTTTCTCTTCCCACGGTAAGACGGAGCACCTTTTTCTGCCAGAGTTTCCATTCTTGAATAGCAACGGCCGCTTACCGCCAGTAAAAAGTTTGAGCCGAGCTGGAGCTTCGCGTTGTACGTCAAAAGTGCTCCCTTTTGCAATTTATGACTGTTTTAGCATGAGTTTTTCTATTCGTTTCAGAACGAGAGTAGTCAAATAGAACTAGAGAAACAATGCTATCTATGTCAAAGGATATCCATTTGGCCATGAAAAATGGAGATTTCAAGGGTGAAACTCAAGCTCAATAGGAAGCATATTTCAAAATGGGTTCAATCATCAGCTAGAAATCGCTCGTTAACTTCTCGAAACAATTGAGGAAAATGAAGCTCGAATAGGAAACAATAACGCAACGAATTAAAACTATCAGCACTAACAACAACAACAACAACAACACAGACGTCAAAATCGTCGCCAATAATAATAAGCTTCTCTCGAGATGTGGAAATAATATAAAGACTCATCAATATTATTTTATCCTTTAGTAAAAAATTAATATTGATAAGCACTTTAATTAAAATGGATTGTTTTCTATATGAACTGAACGTATAAAAATACCGACTCAGAGGTAAAACATGACTGAGGGTTATTTTCAACTAAGGCCCTTCAAAGGTTTTTAGGAAGAAGCATGCCTCAAACCAACTAAAGCAAATTGAATGATTGAAGACAGTGGTTGAGTAGATTGTTCATGCATTTTGACGTTCATAAATAACTGTGTAAAACAATTAGAAAATAATGTTGCAATAGATCACTGAATGCACAAATTTACTCTCTGATTGATGCAGCGCCGTTATCATAGAGCGATAAATTGAAGGAATTATTGCGATAGGTGATTTTCTGATTCTCCTCATCACTATCACTCTCACTTGTTATAAATAAAAATCCACTATGCAGAACATTGCATTCATATTTCAGTTGAATCGATCGCACATATAAGTCTATCATAAAAATGTTTTTTTCTACGACCCAACTAGTTTCAATTACAAATCCGATCGATGCAAAATCCAGTCAAAAAAATTTTTTTTTGCCATTTCCAAATATCAAATCACCTCTTCGAAGCTAATGAATCATCAAGAAAGATGATGACACAAGAAGCGATCCTATGCTATAATCCACGTTGATCCAATGATGTGCCCTATATTCACTGAATTTCTTCGTTACAACATCAATCACTTTCGGGCTGAAATTAGCGGACAAATGCACAGACAAACAGACAGACATGTGGACAAGTAGATAAGCGCATAAATAAGCATGGGCGTAATAGCTTCATCTCATTTAGCGTCAAAATTTGTACTCTTCTCCACTGGTCACTTTTCTTTCTCGAGAATGAATCTGCCGATACGAAAGGTATGTGCAACTGTTACGTGCAAGAACCACTATACGAGCATATTACACGAGAAACAATTTAGTTTTTACTTGCCG
The DNA here is from genome assembly GCA_022844705.1 of Toxascaris leonina. Lineage (NCBI taxonomy): Eukaryota > Metazoa > Nematoda > Chromadorea > Rhabditida > Ascarididae > Toxascaris > Toxascaris leonina. Next base: position 22,327 of record JAARMF010001538.1, read on the forward strand.
CCAATATGTCTCGAACTTGCTGCTATATGCGCTGAGTGTTTCAAAGATTGAGCAGTGCATTCACTTGAAACAACAGCGTCTTAAGCAAATTTTTTATATCATAAACAATAAGATTTAAGAATAAATAATAAATAAATATAAAAAGATTTATAGATTTTACTTTATCAAAGACCTAAATAATAAATTAAAAAATACAAACCCTCGTTAATAATAATAAATGTTCTTTAAAAAAACCTTTATGGTATGTTTTAAAGCCTCTATGAAATCTGAATGATAGCACACCTTGACATCTTAGCATCTCTGCGATTTGGATTTCACACTGAAGTGCTTTTCATAAATTGCTATATAGCATTTATACTGTAGATGTTGAGACGATTGTTGTGCATATCTAGAAATTTACAATTGTATGAAGGTATGTTTATATTGATGTGAACGCATTTCTTGCAAATATATTGTTTAGCTATTCATTAGTTTAAGCCTAGATAGTAATTAAGCTAGAATCACAAAATATCTCACAAAGATAATTTAAGCTGCATATCATAGATGTAATTTGGGGCATCATCATTTGACGCCATATATTCGAATCAAATTTATTTTAACATTTACATATAAATTATCTCTTATTAGGCTACAATTTCTATTGATAGCTATAGAAAAGCAAATCTTTCACAGATATATATGAGGGTTTCTTTTGATTGGATGGGAATAAATATTTGATGTAACAATTCTTTTTACTCTTTATTCGATTGCTTGAAAAGCGAATTTATTGAGGAAAATATTTTAAATATTATTAGAAGAAGGTGATAATTTAGGTAAAAACATTCAAATTGGATACATTTCGAATTTTCGAAGGCGCTGATATTAATCAAATCAACAAATTTGATATTTTACCAATGGATGATGAAGATACACTAAACGACCACACACCAAAACCGCAACGATTCCAAGATGCATTCCGAGTAAGTTTTATCCTTTTCCACAAATTTTATGCTTGTATGAGGAAAGCTGTTAGGGAAATTAGAGATCATATCTATGAAGTATACTCGATTTATAAAGAATAAATATATATATATATATATTTTTAAAAACATCCATTTCAGTCGACAGCCACCACTCCACGGCTGCAAACATTCCAACGGGTAAGGCCAGTGCAATCGTTCCGAACAAGGCCAATCGAACAAGCACACTTCATCCAACAACCACATTTCGTTCAGCAACCGCAACGAATTCAACGAGTCTTCGTAAAGCCACAACCAATTCAACAACAACAGTTGCAAACAACATTCCAACCGACACAGCATACCATTCAACCTTCACAATCAACACAGCAACCACAACCAATTCGTCCACCGCAAGCTGTACGCCCTCCACAACCACCACAACAATTCAGACAACCTTTCCAACAACCAATTCGACCACCACAACCAGTTCGTCCATTTATCTCATCGCCACGACCACAAACACAGACAACACGATTTGTCGATCAGACAGCGGTAAGTAGAATGATTTAACTATACTATTTGAAGTGTAGCAGATCAACATTCTTTTCGGATAAACAGAGGAATGAACAACCTAATTAAGTGGCAAAAAGATTCAGTGATTGGAAGAAAACTTAAGGGGATGCGTGGCCTTGGAGGTGAAAATCTTGGAGGCGTAATTCTTTTTCTCTCGAAATTTCATATATTTCGAATCAAAGAATTGCACTTGTGTGCTATGCCGTTCCCGTCCTCCCCCCTTCCCCCTTCTTTGCATCGACTATTGAGAAGAATGACTATTGAATTCTGTGCCATTACGTCAAGAAATATTTTGTACATCTGCCTGAATCAGATTCCAATAACTGGGTAGTCGTACTCCAAAAGAGGGCCGAATCCTGTCCGTTCACTGCAAACGCGCAGCATTTGATGAATGGACTAATAAACAACGGAGAAAATCAAGAAATCCGCCGCTTTTAACTAAGACGCTTTCTCTCTCTCCCTCTACTTTCCCCTCCCTCCCCCCCCCCCCCATCCAAAAAAGGAGCCTTATCGTTTGAGATAATTTCGTAAGAAGCGGAAATCTCACGCATGTGGTGTTTTGATGACAGGGATGAGGCCATTGTTATAATACGAAATCTTAGAAAATCGTATACCCATTTATAAGCTTATTTTAGTCACATCTACAATCACGTCAACGTCTCACACAAGCAATACCGGTCTCCAGTATTGCCACTGCACCACCTGTAACAACAAATACGCTGCCACAGGCACCACGGTTAGTATCACCTTCCTCAAAGATTCAACGAACTTATTCGACTCCATATTAGCCGGAGTCATCTCTGTTCTTCATGTGTTCCATGCTGACCACGTCTAGTCGGAGAGTCTTTTAGCTTTTTCTTTTCTATATGATACTTCTTTATTCATTCATTTTGCAAAAGAGATTGAAAATTGAGAAATTTGAGATGTCTTACTAAGGTGTTCACGGGAAATTTGTCTCAATAAACGAAATAATTTGCTGTAATAACGATTATCAGATTATTGCGGAAAGGGCGCAAACGAACCAATAATCTAGCTATTGAAACAATGGATGATGCTCAGCATCAATGCAAATTCACTTTATGAATGCTGGATGACTAGAGATGTATAGAGCTTGAATTTCAGCCAACAAATTAAAATGCTGTATGTTGGTGGTTCANTTTTTCCTCTTTTTTTTTTTTGCACAATCAACATAAATCTCTTCGAATCTATTGCAATTAACAATTAAAAAAGCAATGAATGCATAAATGAATTTAGGGCGGTGGTACCTGTATTCGCTACAGCAGCACCACAACCACAACCACAAGCAAGATTTCAAACCGGCTTCCAACAAACAATCCAAAGACCGATTTCACCGACCGTTCAACAATCAGGTATATTGGAGAAATTCTTCTTCAAAGATAATATCAACTCTTTCAGATTATCAATAATAGAAATGATAAGTTTTTCAGCATAAATGCACTCAAATTCAATCATTTCAATATAAAAAATAATCGCAAATAAATACCCGCATAGATCTTTCAATTAAAATCAATAGAAAAAAAGAAATCCGAAACTGCCGAATCGATATCCCATTGAAGGTCTAATATCACTGTTAGGATTCTAATAACGTTCATTTGTTTTGCACACCTTTAAATCTCGATGTGATTTTTGATGAAATCAGACCCTTTGATGGAGATCAATTATTCAATGATATTTTCCTCCAAATATTTTTGAGGCTACTTTCTTAGTTGCCCTCTTAGTTTTTTTCCGGCTAAATTAGGCGTTAAAGTCGTCTTTTTCTTTTCTTAAATACGGCTTTGTCAATCGGTTAGCAAAAAATGATAACACCGGTAAAAATCTGCCAATGAGGTGCACATGACAATCATTCAAATATTATTCCAATTTTTATTAATAAAAGTATATCGTTTACTAAGTAAAATTGAATTCATTTCTTGCAAATCATCGCAGCACTATATCAACGAATATGCTAATTGATGAATTTTCATTGCAGTGTGTTATGATGTCGATCCACCAAGTTTATGTTTTGCGAGAATTTCCTACTGCAGGACGCATGAATACTACATGGGAGTCAATTGTAGACGAACATGTCGTTATTGTTGAATGTGAAAGCGAAAGAGCTCTCTAACGAGGCTCGAGAAAGAAAAAAAAAGGACGCTTAAGAGGTAAAATAAACAAAGTAAAATATAATTAGGATCAATAAAATAAGGCAAGATTGAGCGATGGCTTTAACACTAAATTAGTTAGGTTATTCGAGATTTCACGTACTAATCACATCTTAAGATCTAGAAAATCTCATCCGTTCTGTTGTCTTGCCTCTATACCCTCACACTGGCAGAGTTTGGACTAATTCCGGTTCTTGCCCTGATGCCAGCTTGTTAAGGTAATCTTGAAAAGAGTCCGTGAAATCCGATTCCAATTCCATCTCGGCCTCAAAAATGACTGAATTGAATGTATCTTCTCATGATTCGTAGTTGCTATTTCCGCTTTTATTTTCAAGCAACCTCCATTAAGCTCAACGACAAGCTTAAATTGCGTCCGCTTTAACGAGAAGCATCTTTCGCTTTTACACAACATCACAACTATAGTTTCATTCGATGAAATGTTGCAGTGCCTATTTGACAAACGGTGTACTCTATAATATAAGCGGCGTCTCTATATTAATATCGCCATTATTATAATTCTCGTACCTCTTCTCTATTGTGTATGCTTTTTATTGAATCACACACGCTGATTATATATGGCGGTTATCATTTCAGGCGGGTTTCTACAATATTCCATTGAGGTTGAAAAAATAAAATTGACGATCATTGAAAATTAAAAACAATTGTTGCCGATGTTGTGTTCCACTATGCGATTAACTTCACACACTTATAGATAATTCTCACTGGAAATATTATCTTCACAGCATAATAGCTCTGCTACAATAATAATACAATGACATTAATTCATGCGTCATCGATGAATATTTTTCGACTCCGGAGTCGACTTTCGATGAATCATCAAAAGTTGCTTTCCGATTCAGTAAATGAGAGACTTGAAGTTCAAAGACCTACTAAACGCAAACTAGTAAACTATCAATTCCATCTTAGGATTCTGTGAAAATAAAGGATGATTTCAATGTTGAGCATATATGTAAGCCATATCCAGGAAGATTACATGCCAACAGAGTGATCTCCTCATCGGACAACCAAATTCACGGAAATAACCGTTGAAATATATTTCCTTCATATTTCCGAGCCTCATTTTGAAAGAATATCAATAAATAAAACTGCAGCATTTAATAATATATAGACAAAATCTTTTAAAAAATTGCTTCGAATAAAATCTCTGAGCTTACAAACTTTCCTGGAATTTTATTCAGGAAGGGGAGGGGGGGGGGGGGGGNTTCGCAGTGAATTTATTCCCCTTCTCGAAATTTTAGCGAAGGAAACAATCTGAAATGGGCCATTTGGGTGCGGATGATATTTTTCTCCTAAAACTTCAGAGCGGAGAAGTCTACTCGAAACGAGAGAAAGGTGATAGGGGTCATTTAAAGCTTCGAATTTTATTCCAAGCAATATGCGATATACCTTGAAACTCAAATACATCTAAGCTAACGCACCTAAAAGTAATCACTGACAAATATGGCAATATACACTTTAATAAATAAAAATATGACTATAAATGATAACAACAACAAAAAAAACGGACATTCAATAGAACGACCAAATTACGTATAAAAAAAAAATGCAATGCAAAAGATCGAATCAATAGAAAATTCCAAATTTTGGCTATCAACAACTATAATATTGGTTTTCATTAAGAAATCTTTCACCACATAACAATATTCTTATTGCTTCGTTAATTTATTTAGTGATACTATTCGAAGCATGCTCAATAATTCTTCAAAATATTTGGCACATCATAGGATTATTTGATATTTCCTGAAAATTATTATTTTCTGAAAAAAAATATGGCAAATATTTTGCGGCATTTTTTTTTGGAAATTGAAATAAATATTCTCTAGATATTAAATCGCTAAGGAATTAACAAAGCCAATCTAGCATTTTCTAGTATGAACTCAATAAAACTCATACAAAAAAAGATAGAGAAAGCGTTAGGATATTTGCCCTGCGCTAGATATTTCTTTTCCTCATGAATGGGATGAGGAATTTACAAAAACCGATTTAGTTTTGAACGACGTATATTGATCAAATTCTCTTAAACTCATCATATTCAATAAAAATTACGAGTAACGCGATTGAGTGATTCTTCTCTAAGCAGATAAGAGCAAAAAATTCGATTGATTGTTTTCTATTTTCATAACCATAGATTTACAAGCAAAAAGCCACAATAAAAACATCAGCTATGATAACTTTGTCGAAATTTCTTGAAAAATACAACTCAAATCATAGAAGCGAACTCAATATACCACAAAAAGACGTCCCATTTTATACTATCACATGTGACAATGATTTGATAAAAAAAAAACAACAACAAAAATAAATGCTTCCAAGTAAAAAACAATATAAAACTTACTTTGATTGTGCTGTAAAAGCAAATTGAATTTACAGTATCATCAATGAATATTGAGACACTCGATGAGGCAAGAGACACAGAGATTACGCATGAAACGTTATCACCGCAATCGCACACCGAATAAGCATCATATCGAAATACACTACGTAATACTTCGAATCGTAAATGAACGTTCTCTGCAATTACAACGCGTTAATTTCAATATTCCCCCCCCCCTCCCCCTCATTCTAGATACTAAAGAAAAAAACACTCAGCGATTTGAACCATTGCTAAAACATGAAAGATGGAACATCTCACCACACACTTGTTTGACATCATACTTCAAAAAATGAGGAGAAGGGATGCTGAATTGGAAGCAGTTAACGAGACATGCTATCCACTTCGAGTCAAAAGCTGTACCGTTCACGAGAGTCATTCACAAAGTTGTGTACCGTGTAATATGGTTCAAAGTTCTATCCATCCTGTTTCTGTACTTGCAAAACGATGCACGCCATACTTCCCCATCTGCTCCAGTTTCTAGGCCGTTGACTAACGCAGATATAGTCTTCACAAGAAAACCAAATCGCTCCGCTCTACCGAAAATACGACGTAAACGAGCGATAACAACAATCCCCGCTCGATCATTGGGGTTATTTTTGAAATGAGAGGAGGCGACTAATAAACAGGAATCTATCTCCAATACTTCCTTCCCTCTCCTTCATCAAGCAGCAAAAAATCCAAACTCTTCAAACATTGCTAAAACTCTATGTTCCGGGCTGGAAAAGAAAGTAAACTTCTATGAGAAGTAAAATACCCACCGTCTTAATCGCTCTTTTTGCTTCCTCCAACTGCGGCAGTTCGTTTAGCGAACTCGTTAGCCGCTTCGATGCTTATACGATCAAATGTTTGTATCATCTTCTCCCTCACCTCTTCCGTCAACTTTGGAACGTCGCTAAGTGTTAGCTGAGGCAAAATGGGATTAATGGCTTTACCACATGATATAAACGTCTTGTGAAGTGAAACAATGAGTTGCTTATGGTTGAGAATTTAATATCGATCAGGATCTTGTTGCACTCTGATATCGTAGGAGATATCAACTCGAAAAATAAAATACAAATAAATAAATAAATAAAACAAACTAAAATAAAATTTGGAAGCACAATTGACAATCAATCACATCGTTACTTCCTCGTTTAGTTGCACTGTTCGCTCCCTTAATCCAATAAAGAGCCAGATGTAAGCTAGTGCCTCATTTTTAGCTGTACACGCTTTCGCCTCTCTTATAAAGTGGACAATTGCCACATCGTCGATAATGGGACCTAATCTACTCTTTGATCCGAGTTGTCGAAGCATAAATATCCGCGAATTCGAGTAACGATTTCAATATCCCAATAAGCATTTCCGAAAGTAAGAGCCATTTCACTCATACAATACAACATATTTCATTTATGGCATTGAAAGTCCATCTATAATTGAAGCATTCGAACTAATAAATAAATAGTACTGTTTGCACATAACGCACCTTGAACACTATAAAAAGCGCATATATCCACAAAGAAAATGAAATAAGCACATACGCCTTTTGTTGATATCGGTTCCATTACTTCGACAATAACGTATCCTGAATCGGCAAACAAGCGCTTTTCCTTATCGTAAAAAGGCTTGTATGAAGAAATTACGAGCGGAATAATAGGTATGCCAGCCTCAAATAATACGTCTATCAATGACAATACCAGTTATAAATTCGTAGCGATTATGGAAAAATCGCATAAAATCATAATAAAATTTAAAGAAAAAACTTAAGCCGACTCCGGTCATTTCAGCCAATAAACTGGAAAAGGTAGAGAGAAGATAATTAGGTGTGATAATTTTCTCAGGATCCTTCCTAGACCATAACATATCATACATACCATAGTTGGTTAGCGTAGCGCCGGAACAACCATATAAACAGACACAGATGTACACTGCGTATAATCTAACAGATACGCAAATAACATAACAAAATTTAAAGTTAGTGCAATGAGAATTTCACAGGTAATTGAAAAACAGGTAATTTTTCACAGGTAATTAATTGAAATATTCACCTTGACAGCGATATTGAAAGCACCTTTTTTAAACGGCAATAAACCACCTTCACGATTTCTTGTTCCCTCAGGAAATACGAATAGACTTAATTTCTTCGTGATAATCTTATTGACACATTCCTCCAATGAATGCATCGCTTTCTGATGATTGAAACGATCCACAAAAATCGTATTCGCCTAAAATATTAGAGATAATTATCTCATCAATGCATAGAGATTATTCACTTCAAATGAATTTCATCTTTAAATTATATCACTTGGAAAGGAATTTATAGGAATTCAACACCCACTAAACAATCTGATCTGGGCGTTTTCGTTAATAAATGAATAAAAACCTCAGCGATTATTAGATGAAGAAATATTTAATTGTCGAAGACTGTTTCATTTCTTTCCGTATCTTTTTTTCATAGGATTTTATTAGCCAGTTGCTGCTTTAGCCTAAAATTGTCGAAAAATTTCTATTTACTACTTCCAACTGGAGGAAAGGGCGGTGAAAAATGATGAATCAAAGCGGCTATAGCCTCATCTATAGGAGGAATTTTATATATCAATTGATCACACGAATATCGACTCAGTTGTATATTAAATTAATTAGCTAATCAACCAATAAATAAACGAAAATAAAAAAAATATTTCATTTGAATGATTTATGAAATATTTTCAACTTAAAATAAAAAAATATAAGAGAGTGAAAAAAGTCACAAACAATATATGAAGCATAGTTGAAGAATGGAACCCAACGCAATGATTTCTTCATCATAATTGTGCAATTCGACGGCCAAACATATGAAAGGACAACAACGTCAACCGAACTCTGAAAAAAAAAAGAGGGAATTCAGTGAGATATAAATGATGAAATTATATGGAAATATGGAAAATCGAAGGAAATAAATAAAGAAAAATCAAGCAATAAAGTTGTTAGATAAAAAAACTTCTCAAGATAACTGAGGTTCATAAGCGTATAAAAATGAGTGGGAAATATTGATGAAATAAATTCTCATTGAGAACGGAAACAAATGTTGCTACGCAAAAGTGAATCAAGTAATGAAACTATGAGCAAAAACAACAAAAAAAGAAAAACTCCAGACACAACGACGCATTAATTTTTCTTTTTCATCTGTTACAAGTGTACCAGTTACCGTTGCAGTAATCAGCGTCCCACTTTTCCACCTGTATACCTAAAGAGAGCTCTAGTGTCCAAAGATCGAAGGCAAAAAAAAATAAAAAATAAAAAATAAAACGAAAATGTCTCCGATATTTAAATCTAGCGCAGTGATATTTTTATAGCCAAGTTAATATGATAGAATACCGGCCAAGACAATCATCAATCGTCGGCCTGAAAGAAACTCACTTGATGATTCGCAACGACAACGTATGGTGCATCAGTTTTCAGATACTCCAAATGACGTGTATCACATTGCACTCTTGTCCACGATGAGAGTATTCGAAATGAATTGAATATCACTTTAGCAGTCTGAAAAAAAGTCTGATATCAAAAATGAACGCTTGAGAGCAAAGATCGATAGAAAGGAAATCCACCGTAGTGACTATCGAAGAATTTAGTGGAAAATGTTCCCGGCTGCCGATTCTATAATTGATCATCCTGAATGTTGTCGAAAGCCTAGTCAAAGTCCTCACTAACTTATTTTACAGAGCCTTAAATAAGGAAAATTTTTTGCATAATGTTCATTGCTGATCACTCTAATTTTCCTTTTCCTTCCTCTTTCGATACCTTTTTCATTAGCTTTAAAGACCGAAATTCTTTGATGCCTTTTTTGGTTATTCTCCTGGTTGAAAGAGTTTCTTTCAACTGCAACTGCTCCACCTGCAATACTTAAATGTCTTTCGAATCTCACTAGATAATTAGGACCGTCCAAACTTATATCAGTAGCCTGAAGCGAAACGCACTTTGTGATATGCTATCACGGTAAATTCCTGTGGTGTGTCTTAGCATTTGCCCCCTCCTTCCCTTTCTACCTCCCCTCTCTCAATCCTTATCCTATCTACGTAATATATAATATTCCCCACAACACAAAATATAAAGATATTTCCAAGAAGAATAAATCAAGCTTACATCTCCGAAGAAACGAACAGGTGTGCAGATGATACAGCAAACAATTGCATTCACGAAGATCGTTAAATAGAGTGCAGTTATTTTGATGAAATATCCACAAACAGTGCTCGTCCACAAAAGGTATAAAACGTACGCCAACAATAGCAATATTGGTGCTATCACACATAAGCAACAACTTGAATCGCTATCCATCGATATCCCAATCATCTGAAAGTAATGACTTATGATTCGGACGATTATAACTATTGAACGCAACAACACTTTACAATAAGCAAGACAGCAATCATTGAAAGAAAAACTACTCATAGTGTGGATAATCTTTAGAGCATTGAACGCTTTAGAGATAGATTGATGGCCTTTAAAAGGATTTGATTTCATCAAATTATGCTAAATATCTAGAAAACTAAGCAGTTATAAAAGCTAAAGAATATTAAAACATCATATCGCCCTTCTGACTCAATCCTGAGTCCTCTCTCTTCCTCCTCTCTCTCCCCTCCATCCATATCATCTATCACTTCTATGAGGGCAATGAACGAGCGCTCAACGGTAGCTAACATTTAATTCGATAATAACTCATAGCATGCCTCCATTTGACAGAAATTTCCTTAAAGAAGTGCAAAAAACAGTTACTACTATCAGTGACGTTATGGCGGCATATTCACCTTGAAAAAATATAGCAAATAGATGAGCTCCAACCATAGATAAATGGGTCGAGACTTTTGATAGCTGAATTCAAATAGAGGTAACTCAGCTTGAACCTTAGATAGCTGAGCTCAAATTTTAGATAAATCAGCTCAAACACCACAAACCTTTGATGGCTGAGCTCGAATCTTAGATAGGTAGGCTCGAATATCAGTGAGTAAAGCTTGGATTTTAGATAACTGGGCTCAACTCTCAGAGGTCTTCGCACCCATCTTTGAGGATTCGGTTCAAATCTTAGGCAATTAGGCTCATATCCTAAATATATGAGTGCGCCTCTTAAGTAACTGAGCTGAGATGTTAAACAAGTGGGCTGAACTTGTAGATGACTGAACTCGAATCGTAGATTACTGCGCTAAAGCGTTAGACAACTGAGGTCAAAGCTCAGAGAAGTGAACTCACCCTCTAGATAATTCAGTTGAAATCTCAAGTAATAAAAGTAATCTCAAGTAATACTTGGACAGTTGAACTCAACCCTTCTACACGACAATCAGTCGCTTTATCCACTCAGCCATGTACTATAACAAACAAAATCAAATGCAAAACAACTATCATTCTGATTGATGAATAATATATTTTCGCAACTTTTACTAGCCAATATTTAGGATTTTGAAACAAAACCCGAGCAAATGCGATTGACTTCACCCCCCCCCCCCCCCCCCCCCCCCCCCCCCCCCCCCCCCCCCCCCCCCCCCCCCCCCCCCCCCCCCCCCCCCCCCCCCCCCCCCCCCCCCNCGTCCCCTCTTCACTTCCTTCTCTCTCGCTCATCGAGGCTAGAAGATCCCTAAAACAACGACTGTTCATTAAGAACTTCCAAATCTGCTAACAAATTATAGGTTGATTATTTCTGCATAAATACTAGATACTCAATAATCGATGATCTTGATCATCAAAATCAAAAAAAAAGATTTTTTTTTCTGCACTTCCGGAAGAAATGAAAAAAAATAGTCATCCTATTACACACTTGTTAAACTTTTTGTGAGAAGTCTCATCGATGCACATCACCATCTATCAACAATTTCTTTTTTCCACTCTATTAAAGCATCAATGCAAGAACAAGTATGAAAACCGGTTGAACGTCATTCATTCCGTAACAATACAACAAAAATTAGAAGGAAATTGAGGACAAAGTCCACAATGATTTTAGGATAGAATAAAAAAGGGATGCATTCTTGGACTTTAAAAAAAAAAAAAACTTTTTCTGCAAATTCGAGGTTATCTCGAAACGATTTCGGCAATATTCCTTCAAATTAATTATAAATAAGTTGTCTTAAAAAATAATAAATATTTATCAGTGCTCGTAATTTTATGATTCGAATGCAGCATCGATTGAGGATAATAGAAAATGGGCTCATTGAATAGATGGAAAAACTCACTATGACACTCTTTATGCGATGCATTTTATGACTAGTAAACAACAAAGATAGCAATAACATTTTGCATTCCGGAAACGAACTGCAGCAATCAAACCGGATCGCTGGGAATGGAACCGGATTCCTCACACTATTGTTTACCATTTCGATCCAAAAAAAAAAAAGGATTCTTTTCCGGTTATAGTCGATTTTTCGCAAACGTTCACAACTTTCTTTGATCGCAATAACGAAAACGAAAAAAAAACACCTGTAATATTCATTGGAGTATTATTTAATATAAAGTTTCCAACGATAAGAACGTCAATCAATCGATCAGAAATTAAATCATTTCAAGTATAACAGTTTTATTTTGCTTTATGCAATTAATAATTGAATTAAAAATAAGGAATTAAAAGCAAAAATAACAAACAGAAATAAAAATAAAAATTGAATTCCATAAGAAGAGAAGACACAATCAACCCAATATGCAAAAAAAAAAAAGAAGAGAAAGAAACAGCATCGAGCCAAGCAAAAATCCTCAATTTCATATATAAATGAATGATAGCCTAATAGAAGAAACAATAACAACAAACCAATGTGAAAAATACTGTTATATTCCGCTTATTTTAATTAAAATTTAAATTGTCACATATTTAAATATTAATAATAATAATTATTATTATTATAATATCTCTCAATCGACTTTCCACCCTCAATATTTTTCAATCGTCTTATGGAAAGCTTCGCATCGTTTTCTTTGCAATTAATCGCTCATTACTGCCTCATTATCACCATTGGATGATAATCGCTTTATGAGGCTCATATAACGCAATTTTAAACGTCTATAAATAGACATACTCATAATCAACAAATAATACAATGAGTATTCAATCCATTTTCTATCGATAAGCAAATATTTGATATAACACATAAAGATAAGGCACATTTCACAATTATTGCGTTTGTATGGAGTGTTCTTTTGATTGCGATTCATTGAATTGCCGCAAAGCAACACTGTCACATTCGATTATAATTTCAAAATCTTCAACTGAAATTAGCCGATATAACTACGACTCTCAAATTTATGTGCATTCTCCTCTCTCCATACACCGCATGAAAATGAAAGAAAACGCTGTGGTAGCCTTCCCCCTCTCCCCTTCCTCCTCCTGTTTCTCTCCCCATCCAGCTCCCCTCTTATTTCACCTTCTTATTCGTTGTCCCTCCCACTGAACCCAATACAGCTGCATAGAATCGCCCGATGTCCAATTTTTGTCCAATTTTTTGTCCAATTTCACGAAATATCCCCTATAAAACAATTCGATTCATCATGCTTCCTTCATAATCACTGGGAATATATCAAAACTTTTGTAAAGAAAATTATATTTATCATCTAAAGATGCTTATTACTATCATAACTTAAAGAAGAAACTTTTGCATTGAACAATTTTCGATTCATTTATAATTAATTAAAATCAGTACAAACATCATAATATTATGACGCTTACACTGAGATTTTATTTTATTTTTTTTTGGCGAAGAAAAACTTGAATGACTTCAAATGAGAAGAAAAGTGCTGAAAAAAAAAGACCAATAAAAATCCCATATAATTGTATTTAAATGAGAAAAAAAAATGATTTATATAATAACCCTATTCATCAATAATATTACCACATCAAAAAAGAAATGTTGATACAATCGCAAACATATACTCGAAATCATCATTTGCAAATGTTTCTGTTCCTCCACTCTACAAATCTTGCAGGAATGGAGGAAAAGGAAATTCCTTCCTCCAACAATTACGGAAAAAAAATTCCTTCAGTAGAAACAAAATCGATCACATTTGCGCAGATAATCTCCGACAGCAGCGATAGCTAACAACAACAAAACTCCACACAGTATCATCGTTCTCCATGCTATGGCATTTTAAGAAGCGCTTCATAATCGACTTCACCATCGGGCAATAGTGGTACTTGTCCTTTGCTAGCCGCCTCACTTAAGCCCATTCCAGAAAGTGCCAATTGTGCAAAATCCATTTTGCGTGGCATAAATGCCGTTACATCACTGAAATACACTTAAATCAAGAATCGAGGCTCAACGAATAGCGATGGAACATATCCACTCAGACATTAAACTGAAAATTCATATGAAGCCTCCTCTCATATTTCTTTATTTTTCGTTTAACCAGCTCAACCAACTGCTCATCAAATGCAATCGGTAAATACTCTTTCCATTGTAGCGCTGGAAATCAGAATAACCCACTCACTCAAAAAAAGGGGATTTCTAAGCTAGACAAAAATTAGCATACGATAAGGTTCAAGATCGATTGAGGAGGGGAATGAGGGTTCGAATTTAGGCTCGGCCCCCCGATTCAGACCTGAAATTTAATTGAAATGTATTTCGGTAGGGTCCACTTGTATTTATTTCTGCTCTCCCAATAAAAGATGGAATTCTTAATGTGTAAACGATTTTGGTACAGATAAATGATTTAGCGAGAGTAACTGCTTGAGAGTTCACATATGAAAAACTTTGTGCCAAAAACAATGGAATCCATAATCTCTCAAATTCCGGTCAATTTGATTCTATCAAATCCGGTTCCGGTATTTGTTTAGGAATTACCAGCAAGATAGAGATTTATTTCCATTCCACCAACACTCTAAAGACTCATTTCCATTTCAATTAACAGCTGTGCCATCTAAGCAAAGAATATTAGTTAATTCTTTGAAAATGCTCAATAAAAGATGGAACAAACCTGGTCAACCACCACATAATGAACGGTTGCGTGAATGAGATGAAAAGCAGAAGATAGAGTTTGCGCTTTTTACCTTCGTCATAGCTATACATATTCTGAACGTCCAAGACAAAATTCTTCACCGTTCGCAACTGAAAGGAAGTCATCAGAATCTGTGGCAACCCCAACTATTGGAAAAAACATATGAAATAATCACGCGAATTTCTTGCATTTCTTACATATTTCCACCTCAAGACAGGAAAATAGAGAGGGGATGAAGGAGGAAAAGGTGCGATTTAAAAGGACAGATGTATCAAAAAGGATCATTAAGATGAACTGCATCACTATCAGATATTGTTACAAGTAAAGAGTAAAAAAAAAAACAAAACAATAGAAGACCATTCCATCGATTGGTTTCTTGTTTTGCCGGAAGAAATTGGCAAAATATATGACTACTCTACGTATACATGCCCACTTCTCTTTCTAGTTTAATTAACTCACAAACGTTATCGCAAATGGATCGCTTATCTTCAATTCTCATAAATTCTTTCAAAATACCCGAGCAGTATAACGGAAATTTCAACTAACTTGGTATGGCGTTAGCTGCAGCAGTCTACTATAGGTCAGCTATATGCCGCGATATTTCCGACTACAGAGCGATTCTTGAATTCATCGCTATATATGATAGAAGAAATATTTCTACCTCTAGAGATTAGCAAAACAAGAATAAATTAAAGCAATTAAATTCACTCACCAAAAATATGACAATTGCCAATGAAGTATACGCGAGAGCACAATAATAAAACTTCCGTCCTCCAATAAGAAACGCCAATAAACTCACATTCATCCTTAAAATAAAAATAAAAAATAAAAACATTTTGTAATATCAAAAAGTAATCTACCTACATTTAAGTAGGTATTTTTTCCAATCTAAATCGTACCCCCCACGTCGATGGATTTCACTTTTTAACGCTGCAGTGCTCTTAAACGATCATCTCTAAGACAACACAGCAAACGATAGCTAAGCTTGTAAAGATTGACTCTTGCTAGTCGTTGCAATCGAGATTACTGCATAGTAAAAATTATATGAGGACACAACCTGGTAAATATTTTAGCAGAAAATGGCCAAAGCTTATGGCCCGCAAACAGTCTTTAAATTCATCAATTGGGCATTTTACTGCCAACTTCGAGAGCTATATTTCACGATCTGATAGCTATAAATGGGCCTAAACGATATTTTGACATGCTGTGCAGAAAAGTGAGCACCGATAGAATCGAAATAACATCTGCTATATGCAATCAAAAAGTTGCGATTGAAGCAGATCTATACCTTACTACTACCCAACATCAGAAACATATGTGCACTCTTGCTCTCACCTCATATGCATTCGTTTAGCTATAGCCTCATGATCACTCTGTTATATCGCAACCCGAGTGCTTATAGCTTCTTCACTATAAGTCATATTATACCATGACGAATACTTCCAATGAATGAATACTAAAGGATGAGGCAATCTCAATATCATTTCATCTTACCATCGCTTATGAATATTTGAATGCCTTCTAATTGATATTAGCTTGCCTCATAAGCGATATTCCATCAAACAACAACTCGAAATAAAGAAAGAAACAAACAAACCCGACATATTTATAGCTGCTATAGGCGAGTGAATGCCATAGACTCAATGCTTGTGAAATATTCATCACATATTTTGTCACAAAAATGATGATATTCTCGAATATCAAATAAGCCATCGCATTTGTCGTTATGATACCCAATTGCTCCGGTGTGAACCTAAACATAGATGTACTCTTAGGTGCTTAAAATGAAATAATTAAAAAAGGAAAAAGAAAAATCCATGATAACACCACGAAAATTCGTGTGAGAGAAAGAAAGAATAAAGATAGAGATCTGTATCATTGCTAGACATTTCATTCTCAAATAGAAGCATCGACTGATTCTAAGCTGAACTGATAAGGAGTCGACACGAATTACCCATCTTTATTCAAAAACAAAAAACTCAAATTCTCTCGACTAATTTCACTTCAAAGTAATAAAAATTGACCGTTTAAAACCTCAGCACGACCTGTAATTAAGTGCACAGGTGAAAGGGATTTCTAAACAAATCGAACGCCTCTTCATGTTCATTTTTCTTTAGGTAAATATGCAGTTGAAATATTTACGAAGCTAAGATGATATCCAACCTGCCCTGTGTACCTAATACAAATCCAGAAATAAGGATATAAGTCGCAAAAGCCATAATTGGAATATAAAGATCGGGCGCATTGACATCAAATCGTGGTGGTATCGGTGCATCCGAGTTGTCATACCTAACAGCCCAATCCTATAAAGAAATCCAATCTCGCTGAATAAAAGCAATGAATCTTGATGAAAATTTCAGAAAATGTTATAATTACTGCAATGTTAGATGGAACTATTTGCTCGATGCAAGAAAAAAAAAAACGCGAATTCAAGAGCCAAATTCCGTCATCAGAGCACTTAATTCTTTTTCTCACTTCATTCTCAGTTTATTTCATTCCGAATAAAAAAGAAATTATATAAGCTCAGAAGGCTTGATAAGATCATTAAAAAAGGCGTCGTGAACATAGATACTCTTCAGATATATCCTCAGCGATATATAACAGCACCGAGAATAAGAATTACACCACCATGATCAACAGTAAAATCTTTGTGAACGCTGGTAAGAAAAATTATCTATACTATAGCACAAGAAAATGACCCATACAACTAATAAGTGATAAGAAAATAAACTCCAATCGCAATAAATGAAGTGAATATCGACTCTAAATTCACTCGAATTACCAAGAAAATGGGTGAACACCCCTAAAATATGTATCTATTAATAATATCAGATTAAAAAATAATAAAAAATGAGTTGAGATTATACCGTGCGAAAGAATGGAAATAGTAAGATGCCAAGTTTCTTCCCCACATAAGCGTTATCAACGGCAAAGTAATACTTCAGTTGGAAGGCGGAAAGATATTTCGCAAACTGTAAAGAAACAATAACACATTGAGGGATGGTTGTTTATTGATAGCCAGTAATCCTTATAATATTTAGAAAGTGCATAAACATGAGTGAAAAATCAAAGCAGCAAAGAAGTGGAATTAGTGA
>JAARMF010001539.1:0-10049 GCA_022844705.1 Toxascaris leonina
CCTTGTATCTTTGTATCTTTGTATGCTTATCTTAAAATTTCACTGGTGCTTTATTGTATCGTCTATTTTTTCTGAGCTCTCTTCAGCAATATGCGAACGTACATAGAGAAATTGGCCATCATTCTTCAACGCATCATATCAGTTCTCAAATTATTCACATAGATTTCTTCGCGGACTTCAAAAGATTAACCACAATCAAAGATAAGGAAAGCGCTCACGTATCGACATACATTTATGATTAAAACTAAAAAGCTTTCCAACATTCACATTCAGAAATGCGTAGCGTAAAATACGAAGTCTCTTGCAAAATTCAAACTTCGCCACTTCAACGCAGTGCAAGGATGGCAACGGGTCAAGAAGGCCAGGCCAGCGAGGCTTCGTCCTCTGGCAGGTCTTACCAAGCTGGACAGGCTTCTTGTAGGTAGCAGCGTGATGATTACGCATCTGATCCCTAAGAGCCAACCCGGCCAAAGCGAAGCGGTGAAAAGGCCTGCTCGCCTAGCCAGCGGGGTGGCGTCACTTACTGGCTACAACAATGCAAAACCACGGGCCTCAGTACCCTAATGGAAGCGCATAGTGACGGGCAGCGTCATCGACGTTCGATAGTCCGGTCAATCAAGTGGTCAAGTGAAAATACGAAGTACCTGAATTCATGCTGTCTTTGCTGACCCCTTTAATATTCTTGAAACTAGATCCAGCGAACGGAATATAATTTTCCGATAAGTAAAAATTAGAAGAATATTGTTACCATGAAGTTCCGCACGATTCCGCTCAATTCCGCTCGACATCAATGAATATTGTTATCATGAAGCTCCGCTGGATTCCGCTCAACTTCGCTCGTTTTCAGTGAATACTGTTATCATGAAGTTCTGTTCGATTCCGGTCGATCCGCTCAGTTCCGCCCGATTTCAATGAATATTGTTATGTTGTCATGAAGTTCTGCTCGATTCCGCTCGACATCAATGAATATTGTTTTCATGAAGCTCCGCTGGATTCCGCTCAACTTCGCTCGTCTTCAGTGAATACTGTTATCATGAAGTTCTGCTCGATTCCGGTCGATCCGCTTAATTCCGCTCGACTGCAATGAATATTGTTACCACGAAGTTCCGCACGATTCCGCTCGATTTCAATGAATATTGCTCCGCTCAATTCCGATCGATTTCAATGAATATTGTTATCATGAAGTTCTGCTCGATTCCGGTCGATCCGCTCAGTTCCGCTTGACTTCAATGAATATTGTTATCATGAAGTTCCGCTCGACTCCGCTCGATATCAACGAATATTGTTATCATGAAGCTGCGCTGGATTCCGCTCAACTTCGCTCGATTTCAATGAATCCTGTTATCATGAAGTTCCGCTCGACTTCAATATATATTGTTATCATGTTGTTTGGGATTGTCTGTATAAGACGCTTTCACTATCATGACTTTAATTTCTTTCCAACGCCTCCGATATATTTCCTATGACAACTTTCATATCTGCCACTCATCTTAAGCTTTAGGACTTATGTTTTGCATGGTTGTTGCTCAATTGTTATTAGCGAGGCTTGCTGCTCTTCCCAACAAAAAAGTTTAACGACAGGGTGAATAAATATGCTTTCACTTGTTCGCTAAAATCTACTCCCATAAAAGAAACACAAAAGCTCCACCTAGCAATCCACCACTTAGAGTAGAAAACATATGCCGCCACCCTCTACAGCAAGTGGAAAAGTGTCATAAGGCGGCATGATATAGGCTTTCTAATTTTTCTCATCGGAGCGAACAGCTTTATAAATTGCCCAACAGATTGCCCAGCACTAATATTTTAATTGAAGTAATATTTCCTACAAACTTTTCATGCTATACTCTTTCTTCTGATTCGATTGACTGCAAAATATAGGCCGACTAAATATAAATGCATTGTAATTTTTGTGTTACACTTGTGATTTTGATGGATCAACGCGATGATCGATACAGCTAGCAGCAATGAACAGAACGTACATGACTGATCCACCATCAAATTTCAATTGTTTTAGGACGGTGAAGAACTCAGAAATTTCAAGATATTCACAGAGCAACTAGAAATAGGAAAGAATGGCAACGAAACAATTAAGGAAATATAAAGGAGACGCCTTACTTCTCTTGAATCGGTTGATGCACAGTATTACCGATGAAAATAACTTGCGGTCATATACAATTCCACCTGGGGCTCTTACAACTTATATATCACTATTGAATATACAACTTGTGCATACGACGCAAATCTTCGAGTGCTACACATCTAAGCAAAACTCATAGGAGGTGCCCTTCCGATCGCTAAGAAATGCAGCTTAAAGGAGGAATATTTCTTAGAGGATGAACTATTTTATTCAACGTAAATCAAACATTGGGTGGTTGCTGAGCGGTCGTGTTTCCTGCCGCTCAGCTCGACGTGGTGGAAGGGTCGCGAAAGGACCGTCAGATATGACGGTCGCCTGCGAATATGCAGAATAAGCAGGCATGAACCAACCGGCGGCGAAATTTGTCAGGGTGTGACTGCGGTTGGCGGTGGCGGGCCAACACTTAAAAAAATGGTCACATTACGCAATGACGGTCTCGTATCATGGCGAGCACGATTCGCCGGAAAAGATCGCAGCCTCTGCTGCCTTGCAGGTACTTCGTGGAAGAAGGAAGGCTAGGAGAAGGAAACTCCGAATAACCGAAACCTACTTCGCCAGCAGGCCGGCCACCAGGCGGTGTACCACTGGTCACGGCAATATGGAAAGCAAGAACGCGGCAGACTGCCAAAAAGATGGAGTTTCGACTTCTACATGGCACGGCTAGGACGCGGCGAGTTCAGAATCGAGAAGGATGGAAAATTGCCAGCTGCATCGATGGAGACAACGAGGAAATCGATGAAATCACAGCTGTCCAATGTGATCAATGTGAAATCAAACATTGTCTGTAAGGAATCCGCTTGGAACAGATAGCACAGCATCTGAACTCTTATTTTCAGTAGGGAAAACTCTATTGAAAAAAGCACCTAATTTAGCTCCCATTGGTCTTAATTCAGGCATTAGCCAACAGTCTACCGCACCACTTCATATTCTCAATGTAATCTATGCAGAACTACTGTTCTGAATAGCTTACGCTCTTCTATTGTTAATGCTATCCGCATATCCTTTGCAATTCCCTAGAGGATGAAGCAAGTAAGCTCCGCAGGATTTAGCCTCTTTGAACGGCGTGAACCTTCACGGGATGTTCTCGGAACACTTCTCTTAACTTAAGGCAATTTTCGATTTGCTTAATTCGCTTCACCTTCAAAGTTTCCCGCTATCCTCGTAAGTCAGAAGTTGGGCGTTCGGCAGATATAAGGAGGTGAGCGTAACTAAATACTCTCGTGTGATATTGATCGAAAGTGTGAAGTTCTTCCTAGTGAATGTAATTCGGATTGTAAATGCAAGCATTGGCATCACAACAAGATAGTGGAGCAATTACCTACTAGTATAGCGGCTTTACTCGACAATCAACTGGTGATGGCTTCAAGCCATTGCTGTTCGATGCATCCTCCGCTTACATTTCTTTGACCATCCAAAA
The DNA here is from genome assembly GCA_022844705.1 of Toxascaris leonina. Taxonomy (NCBI): domain Eukaryota; kingdom Metazoa; phylum Nematoda; class Chromadorea; order Rhabditida; family Ascarididae; genus Toxascaris; species Toxascaris leonina. The sequence goes on from JAARMF010001539.1 coordinate 3,555, forward strand.
AATATATGTATAGGAATGCTTGACGTGTCAAAAATTGTTGCAACAATTTGCCGCATTAATGTCAAAAAAAGGAATAAATAGTGGTGCATTAATTTGTTCAATCGTATGCATAAACACTTAAATAATATTTAGAAGATTTTATAGCTTCGATTACTCAATGATATATATTTTAGAGAATATGACATGCGTATAACTCATCCTCGAATGAGACACATGACCAGGAAGTTCAATGCAGTGATTTGTTTTCTGCGCTTAGATGACAAATTCCATAGGCGTATTTATTGACTTCTGTAACAATAAACTCAATAAATGAAAAATCATAAGCGGAAATGTGTAACGGTGATGAAAAAATGTTAAGACAATTGCGCCAAATAGAGGCTAGCTACAAATAAAGAATATGAAAGAATGCATAGAAAATATAGAGAAGAATAAGCAACATAGAGGATGAAGTGTGTTTGGGAATGGTCCTTGAGCGGGGCCTAATTACTATTAGCGTTGGCAACACGTACACACACAGCAGCAGCAGCCTTATGCGAGCCGTGCAATTGTGCTAATTAAGCATATTGATCTCTTGGTTGCGCTGCTCTGTTTGAACAGCCACCACCGCAAACCCCCCCGACCGTCATTGATTCGAACGCTTCTCTTGCTCATTGTCACACATCATTAACTTTTGCGCAATCCCGAAATGGTCCTGAATATTGCCTCTTTGCCTTTCTCATTCCCCGACCCTTTCCAGTCTACAATACCGATAAGTGCATTACGCATTTCTACTCTCTCTCTCTATATATATTCCAACGTTACAGTTCTCGATGAGTGGCATGTATGGGTCCTAGAGAATTTTGACGAGAGTGATAGGAGCGACAGAAGGAATAGAAATATAGAAGGATATGAGAGAAGAGAAAAATAATGAGGCACTGGCTTAAAGAGGGGGTCAGTTCATGAAAGTCGAATGATTATCGAGGAAAGGAAGGTAGAAGGAAAATAAAAGAATTTTTGCAACTTCATACAAAGCTCGGTACAATACCATTCTTGCAAGAACAATGCCGCATTTTCTTCAGTCCTTTTTTGGAAAATCTGCAGACGTTTGTGGGTATTTTGTGCGTAGCCAAATAATTAACGTTTAATGTGCAGAGAGAAACTGAATGCATGAGGTCGGAAATAAGAGAGCATAGAAAAACAGAACAGCATCAAGGACATGTTCGTAATCGGCACAGGAACAATGTAGAGGTTACAGTGAAAGATTTGAAGCAGGATTTTTTTGCGGAGAGGGGGGGTGGGGGGAGAGGGGGGTCGATGGTGGAGGGGAGAGGGGCAAGGGTGGGGAAGGGCAGAGGAACGATATCGAGAAAAAGCGGTGTGTCAGCGTTGTGGATATGCTGGTAGCCCCGAATGGCAGAATATTCCAGCACATCAACTGATAGTATGACATGCAGCACTTAATAATTTCCTGGTGATGCAAACTAGTGATTAGCACCCACGAAAGAAAATCCAACAAGGAGAAACGCATTGCAATCAAAACTCACGATGCATGACAGCTCAAGGGAAGAGCATCAGATGCATAGAATGCGCCAAATAAGGTTCATAGCTCATGCGCTCAATTCGAAGCTTGAAATGAGAAGAACATGGCCACACATCATAACATAACTTCATATACCTCATATGATGGAGTCGAGAAAGATATTCGATGCTATGCCTATAAAATCTAGACCAATCATACCCTTCAAATCCACTCCGCACCTTATCAGCATAAAAAAGTTCAGAAAAAAAAACGAAGTCGGCGCCATTTTCTTGCACATTATCACAGTTAAAGCTTCGCTTCGTCAACTCATTGAAACAATGAAAAGGCCCAACAACTTCGCTCTTTTCTATCCGTATCCTAACGTACAACTTCATATTCAAATGATATGTGGTGCAACGTTTTTAGAGCTTACAAGCTGAAAGTTATGCTCAACTTTGGCGCTAAAGCAAAGAAGCATTGAAAATACAACAGAAATAAGCAGAATCGCTAAAGACTAATTCGAACGATGAAACTTCAAAGGCCGGCGAGCGAGATTTTCCTCTCAATCATGCGGTGAAAGGATGCTGCTCTTTGCTATATAAATTTGCTTGCACATAATACACTTCCTTGTAGAAAACTTTAAGTCGTTGCTTGCATTCACAAAATTTAGCTAAGCACGGTCAAAATCAGCCAACACATTGCGAAATGCTCGGCAGTATGATTGCAGAATCCCACCCTCCCCCTTCCTCCCCCCACACCCTCCCGCTTCCTCGGGGCGTTGATGAACTGTCCTATCCTGGACCACGAAAAAATGAACGATGCTCTATGCTGTACTTAATGCTTTCACGTTGTCCCCTATTGCTGCGTCTCACAAAATCGTTTAACGTGTGTAACACGTCTCACGTGTGCAAAGTTTACCACGAAAGTGTTTTTGTTGAGACACGCGCATTAACGTTTTGCTTATTGCAAATGAAAATGCAGACAAAGGTGTGAGCATTATGCGCATCCTCAGTGTTCCAACGGGTTGGTTATCGAAACACCGCAAGAGCATTAACTAAAATACCTAACAATATGATTCATTATGAATGGTAAGCGTATAAGCCCTATCAAAGGGAGTCGTTTCCTGATCGAACAATGCTATCAGCATAGCAAGTTTTGGAACTCATGAAGAGTGTACGGCATTTGGGAGAGAATTTTCAATTGCGCATATGAATGGAAAATTGATTGACTGCGACGGAAGTGCACAATGAATTTGGCACTGATCCTATGCATCTAAATTCTATGGGAATATGCAATTCTCTGCAACGGATCATATACCTTTGCAAGTATAGAGAAATTTTGAGTCGAATCTATCAAATCTTACGCGAGTAGAGTCGTCCTCTATGAGTTGACGATCGTGGAAAAGCCGGATTTAGCACGGCAAATAACGCCCGAATTTCGCAAGCATGCTTATGTATTTTTTCCAATTGCTCACATGAATTTTATTGAGGAAAGTATAAACAGTGTTAAACTGCTACTCAGGGGTGTTGAAATTGTAAACTGGAGGTGAAGAGCTGAACTGTAGTTTAATATGTAGACAATCAATCCATCATGGCAAAAAACTACGTCATTATGAGCGCAATGTTCGCAGCTTTTACTTTAGAAATTATCTACTAAATTGGATCATCCATCCTGTTTACCTCACTCAGCACCATATTGTTTGCGGCTTGCAGCAAAAATAAAAACAACTGTCTTGAAAGAAAAAGACTCTCAGACGTTTCCGGCAACCATTCTAACAACGAATCTCATTAGTATTTCAGAAGCGCACTTCCTTAGGTATTCCCATAAATAGCAGCAGCATCTTATTAAGTGAATCTTTTTGAAAATGAATTACGTCGAAGTAAAAAGAGGACATTGGTGCCAAAGTAAGCACCAGTTTTTACTACAGATGAGTTCCGGAAATTAAATCCCCACGTCGTATAAATATGTAGTCGCAATAAGCACTATCTCGGATCATCTGTAGTGGAGAAATCCCCACAAAACGCAATAATGGCACTCCAGAGATAATTGATAATATCAAAGCAACTTCAAAATGGCAATGAAATGATAGGAATTGGGATGTGAATTAATCGTTGCGATAGTTGAACTCGTCCACTAGTAAATCGCAGCTTTACGGCTGCAATATAAATAGATATTCAATTGGAAATGTGAGAGGGGCTATAAATAGACAAACCCGCAGACGCATCACTACACTTACTTTTGTTCTCCTATCCGTTGGCTATCACATTTTTTTTTCAAATTTTAGATCATATCCACTGTTTTTGTCTAAAATACAGAGATGTCTTTTCACATTAGTAGTCAAAAAGTAAGCTAGAGCTATTTAAGAGCATCAATGCGCAGTGCAGTTCGTGGAGAGGAACCTCGATTGTATTACAAAGCGGCACCTCTTAAAACAGATCTTTTTTTTGCAGAAATCGAAAGTAAAGAAAAACTTATCCTTTAGTCGATTGAAAAAATCGCTTCATCTCGGTATGATAAAACTCGGCTCATACGAAACCAGCAGTTTTGGACATTTTTGCGAAATTCCATCCCACTTGTGAAAAATATTGAGACTAGTTGAACATCTTTCAACTGTAAGCACTTCACCAATTCCATACAGCTATTACTTGTGAAAGTTTTCATCTTCATGCTCAATGATTGATGGAAAATTCATAATATCCAAATAATAAATCGGTGAAGTGCGAACGATGAGCTTATAAGCTTATAAGGTTCGAATGATAAGTTGGTAACGTATAAATGATAAGGGCATAACATGAAAATGATAAGAAAATAACTTGAAAAGTATATCAACTAATAACGCACCAATGAAAAAAAGCAATACGATCGAACGACCACGTATCAAACTAATCGCATCTACAGTAACGTCGCAATGCTAAGTTGATTACGTGAGGTGATCATTTTTAAGTGATAGCGTTCATAGTATCTAGCAGTTTCGATGATCACTCGATCAGTAATTATAATCACTATAGAAAATACTTATTCGATTTTACTGCCAAGTTGACGCTGTCGAAACGTTGCTAAATGTTGCGCACTTCATACGCACTGACTATCGACGCAACAATCTCTAAATAACTCACTTCTTGGTATAAAGATGAATATTTATTTGTGGGTCATGTAGAGTGAAGAAAAAGAAAACGCTATCGAAATAAGGAATATTTGCAAGCATAAACGATGCAGAAGATAAGGAAAAGAGAACGAAGAAAAATCGAACAATGATGAGTGAAAGAGAGGTGGTGTTAGTGATGGTGATTGTGTTAGTGGAATAGGATGCGCGATGCGTTGTCGAATGTACAGCGTTGTGGTTTTGCGCAAAGAGGAAGAGATCGAAAAACGCACAAGAACGATTAAAAAAGAAGAATGGGGTGGAATAAATATATAGGCGAGATGGATTAATTACAGTGGACCTAGAGCCGGGCACACTAACGGCAGAGTGCATGCAATGAGCGCCAATCGTACACTAGAGAATTGGCAATTACGAAGCAAAACGAGAAAAAACCCACATTTGAAAAGAGAAGCGACGAATACGAAACTTCTTACTTATATAGTTACTGATTTACTACCTTATCGCCTAATGTAAAACTTCATTTATCGCATTTAAGTGCAATTTCAATCATATTATATGGATATGACACAGCAATTAACTTCTTCAACTTTTACGCCTCATACAGTTGATCGAGATAGCACTTTACGCAATAAACGGTAGACAGATTCGTAAGCTATCCTTCATATTTAGTATCACGCATAGCGGTATGCGAAATACACAACGCGGAACTTTTCAACTGAGAAGCCCCATACGGATAACCGCCTAGCTGAGGATCAGTTGTTGTTCGGTTGGCTAGAAATGGGTTTTGAGTGCTACATAACTCTATCCCTTCTAAGCGATGAAATATGCAGCCATCGAATTTCGAGCTGGATCGTTCGAAGGTTGTGGAACTGCATCTCTCTTTACTGACAATTCTTTGATTTAAATTTGCTCACTTTCCATTCGAATCTCCTTCGATATTTTCTTATTTGCTCCCGGTGAGTACGATTCGCCCTCCTTCGGAAACTTTTCGCATCTTTTGGAGATTTTCCATCGATGTTCAGTGCTTCCATAAGCAGGAGTGGCGCATCATTTATAAGTACCCCTTCTCCACTTCGGACAGAGGTAGAGGGGAGGAGAAGCCATGATGGTTGGAAATGTCTAGTGCAACCTAGATCACTCTTCGCACGGATAACAGCAAAAATCCTGAAAGTCTCCCTGCCACGTGTCAAAAAGCGGATATTCGGAAAGGAAGATATAGGAAGTCATCTAATAATCAGCACTTTTTCGTTTCTCCTTCTCAAGCATTCAAAATCAATCACGCATTATGGTTCAATGTGAACGTGCCATTCGTGGCTGCGAGTCAACGCTTGCCCTCTTCTGGAGCAAGAAATTTCCACTCAATTCACTCTCGGCTCCATGGTATTTTGTAACGATAGATTTGAGAACAGCAAGACGTTTTGCTACTCTAGCAAGATACCTCAATATACCATCCCAACTTCTTCGCTCTGAATCCTGCCATCCTTTCTCCGCCAATAATGAAAATGTCTGAGGTGCAAACCTCAGGGATCACTTTTGTTTCGGCGAATAGCAGATGTCACTTCTTCGAAGTGACAACTTTTGGAAGAAGTGATAACTTTTGTCGCTCAAATCGGTGTTCAACAGGTACATTCTCTGCGATCCATCCAAGCAAAAATATTAGCGCACGTATCCTCAGCTGAAGGGCTTATTGTTTGAAAAAAAAAAAAGTCTGTGGATAAAGCAACACTACAAAAGCGATGATGCAGAACGAAACACTTAGAAGAAGGTCCCATCAGAACCTGACAACGGCGTCTTTCGCAACGGTGTTACGGGGATTTTGTATCTTATAGAGCGTGAAACAGTACCGCAGCAAGGATGGAGATTCAGAGAGAAGAGAATTCCCCCCCCCCCCCTG
>JAARMF010001540.1:18531-40400 GCA_022844705.1 Toxascaris leonina
CCCCCCCCCCCCCCTTCATCCGAAATGATACGATAAATCGAAAGCTAGATGAATGCAAAAAATCAATTACCACCTTTCAGATTATTCCTTCTCCCCTATGAATATTTTTTACGTCATTCATGTTGTTTCCTTTTATTTTAGTTTTTTTCCTCTTTATTTATTTGCAACCCATAATTTAGTCCATTTCTAAATTCCGCAAAAAAAAAGCTTTTATTATTTCGTGATAATCTTCTCTAGTTAAGTTCTTGGAGCGTTTTTTTTTTCTGTATCTCTTAAAAATACGCGGCCAAGAATCGAAGGACATAGAGCAATTATTAGGCCAAATTGATGAGTTCTAAACATTCATCAATGAGTGTTTTCTGCGCTTTATTTTTCAAGTGAAAAGAAAAAAAAAGAAGCTTAATTCTAGCAATTAGTTCATAATTTAATTTTTCCCGACCTATAAATCATCTCCTATTCGAAATGATTATCGACTTATGATGGTCGATTTTATTGGTGATATAAAAGCAATATATACTTGCAATTTTTGGTGTGATTTTTTTTTTCGGGACAACAATATACTAATGTAAATGTTTTTAGCATGTACCCAAACAACGTTCGATTTAGCGTTAATATTTTGTTGGTTAAGTGTATCGAATGAAATAATTCACTACGTTGCTTGAAAAGGAATAAACTTGAAAGAGAATAAGTTGTTTTGGTTCTTGCTCTTTTTTTTGCAAATGAAAATTTCTTTATTTTTTTCTATACGATATAAGCATTAATCGTTAGCTTTATTTCATCTATCTATAATATTATTTATTGATGAAAAGACAATTTGCTGAATTGTTTGAGGTAATTTTTTTTTTCATAGAAAAAAGTTCTCCTCTTATTATTTGCATCTTTCAAGTGAAATTTCTATCGTTTCNNNCATTTCGCTTAATTTAAAAATATGAAGTTTGTTTTTTAAGTGAAATAGTCGTTTCGATTTTTCAAAACTCATTAGCAACTCCATCTAAGGAACAGATTGGTGTCGCAAAAAAAAAAAAAAAAAGAAGCTTTCATGCTTACAGGAAAAGCTTTAATCTTAGGCAATCATTGAAAAAAAAAAATTCCACCTACTAGCGGCTGGCTATTCTNGAAAAGAAGCTTTCATGCTTGCAGGAAAAGCTTTAATCTTAGGCAATCATTGAAAAAAAAAATTCCACCTACTAGCGGCTGGCTATTCTACCGCTGACAATACATCAGAAAAAAAAAATTTCTCGGCAAGATCGTTCAACTTTGTCATGATTTCCTTAATGTGTTGCCAACAGAAGAATAGCAACTAATGAGTGGAAATTCTGTGCGATAAGTAGTGATATAAATATATAAATGAAATTAAAATAGAACAAATGTATAAATAAAATTAATATATAAATAAAGATTGATATAAATAAAACTCTGTAAAATTTTAAAGCATTAAAATTTCAACTTAATCGTTGTTGATTGATTGTGAGAGAAAGAGAGAGATTTCTCGTTGATTTTCTTTTTTTTTTTGCGCAGATTAATCAAGATTTTTTTCTTTAGGCACTTATTTTTATTAGCGTAAAATTATAGAAAAATTAATCATTTTAGATGCTTTTAAAACATTTCATCGAATCGTTTTCTGAGATGTCAAAAAATTATTTCAGTGTTGTGAAATTATAAACACTCTCAAAAACACACTTCAAAAACACGGCAAATGTAGTGATGAAATGCAATATCAAAAATGATATCTAAAATAGGTGTAACTCAATTTCCAATAATAAAGTGAGGATCTCGCATAGTGGAAAAAGCAGTGCTGCTGGGTGTCACTCTGTCGGATATGCGCACGCTTACAAAATAACACTCAGTGATCGTAATACGTGAACTCCAATTGTTTGAACGATATGGCAACCGATGGATAGATGGACAGATAGATCGATGGATGGATGGATGGATGGATGGATGGACAGACAGACAGATAGATAGATAGATGGATGGATGGATAGACGGTAAAGGAATAAGAAGAAAGGTTTTCAGAAGGACAACATCAACCATATCGTTCACAGTGGAAAACGTCACGCAATAGGACCACTAAAATGGCACTTTCAGCCGAATCGCTCTTAGTAAAAACGACGATTAACTCTTACTTGGCGCCGTCTCCGCTCCTCTTCTTCACGACGACGACGCTCCTCTTCTTCGCGACGACGGCGTTCGGCTTCCTCGGCTTCTTTTCTGCGACGCGCTTCTTCTTCGGCTCGACGACGAGCTTCCTCCTCAGCACGTCGACGTGCCTCATCCTCTTTCCTTTTTCGTTCCCTTTCTGCATCCTCTTCTGCTTGCCTTCTTCGCCGCTCTTCCTCCTCTCTTCTCCTGCGCTCCTCCTCCTCTCGTCTGCGGCGATCATCATCTTCTTTCCTCTGTCTCTCCCGTTCTCTTTCAGCATCTTCCAATGCTTGCCTTCTACGGCGCTCTTCTTCCTCTCTTCTTCGCCTCTCCTCCTCTTCCCTGCGGAGGCGCTCTCTCTCCCTTTCTTCATCTTCGGCTTGTTTCCTTCGCCTTGCTTCTTCCTCAGCCCTCCTTCTAGCCTCTTCTTCTGCTCTACGTCTTGCTTCTTCCTCAGCTCTGCGTCTTGCTTCTTCAGCAGCTTCACGTGCTCGCCTGAGGCGCTCAGCCTCTTCAGCAGCGCGGCGCGCCTCTTCAGCCGCTCTTCTCTCTTGCCGGAGCCTGTCAGCATCTTTAAGGGCTGCTAATCGTGCAGCTTCAAACTGACGGCGCTTCTCTTCTTCCTCTGCCCGACGACGATCTTCTTCTTCCTGTAAATTAATGGCAGTTCGTGCGCGCCGAATCATGTCGTCGCAAAATGTATTCTTCACGATACAGTCGAATATGTCATCCGGGTGTTACAACAACGCTCTCTGCGCTGAATCCAAACCAACCGATCTAAAATGTCAAGAAGCAAGGAAGCACAAATGCACACACGCACTCAGCAAGCTGCTGTATATCTGGCAGAGCATAAGCAACGCTGATCACACACTAATTCTTCATTTGCGATCAATCGCTTCTCGTTGATATTGTATGCGAATTCGTTTCCCTTTGCCACATCAGTGTATGCCGCAATTTCGAGTACGTCACGACCGACAACCGAATGACTTCCGCCGCATCAGATACTCAAAGTAAGACTGCTAAAAATGTTGGGTGGCTATAGCATGCAAGCGGCAAACGGGGTTATATTGTTGTGGTTAGTGTGGCGGTGAGCACAAACAAGCAATTGCAAAATGTGGCAAAGTGAAGCTTTCTCATTGAGAGAAAGCTATAAAAAGAAAAATAAACAACTTAAGCAAACTGACACACATTAGGCTAAAACCACGGTTAACACCCAAAGAAGTAAAAAAAAAACTGTCTGCAGTTATGTTAATATCGGTTGGTTTCGATGGAGCAGCCGAGGTCGTTTAATATTGCATCACCAATGCGATTGGCATAATCGGCCGACCGTTGAAATAATTCTCTTTGGCATTTTCTTTTTTCTTCTTACCATCGTATATTATTGCAAGAATATTCAAAGATTTCTTCTTTTTTTTTCTCCGTAAAAAATATACAAAATTGCATAAAAGCAGCCAAAATAGCAAGCGTTTTATTAAATCCGAAATTTACGCTAGTCAACAATTTCCATTGCCTAAATGCGAAAGATGAAAAATAAAATCGAACCTGTTTTTGACGTTTCCAGTTCTGAATTAGAACTTGCATCACATTTCTTCTCTCAAGAATCAACGAGCTGAGTTGTGCGAATCTTCTATTAAGGCGCTCTAACTCTTCGGTCACTTGTTGTGCACCATTCTTTGGTTGTGGTTCCGTTCGTCGGAATTCACTACGAATTGTTGGACCATGAATGTTGAGCACTGTATCAAGATATTGCATTAATCTGCTGTCATAACCCTATAAAAATAAGAAAATTATTCACCGATCTTTTTTTTTCCAATTATAGGATTTGTTTTATCCAAAAATCTTTGATATATTTCTCATAAATGAGCTTGAATATTTTCGGCTCCAAGTGAAGCCGATTATTAAGCATTAAAACTTTGAAAAAAACCGCTGGAATTGCCGCACATATTAAAAACCAACATCACTCATCTGATATAGATTCACAATGTTATTGCAATGCAAGTGCATATGCACCCATCTATTTTTAACACTTACCTGAGTGGAACATCCACCTACACCTATTCGACTACATCCGTTTTATTATCATTACACATCAATCGGCGGCAATTTGAAGTGACGTATTTGCTGCATTACTGATAAGCACACCTTAATGTCACAAAAAAAAAAACAAGAAATTCAACAACGTAAACCTTCGCTTCGCGAATGAATTTTCCTCCTTCTCTGTTAACGTTTTCGATTGCTTCTGTACGCTCTTGTAGTTGCGCATATTCAGCAATGAGTAAATCCAATTGTGCTTGATATTGTTCTGGTCGCATATCTTCCGGTCGACGTAGACTGCAATTTGAAGGAGCAAATTTTTAAAAANNNAAAAATTTTTTGGTAAACCTTTTAAATTTGTCGCAAAAAAATTTCTCAAAAAGTTTATCGAAAAAAATAATATTTCTGTTTAATTTTTCCATTTCTGGCGAAAGGACAGAGCATAGTGGGACTAAAAATTCGCCTTTATGATTGAATATTGTTTTGGATATTGCATCTAATTGAGCTTTTCAATAAAAATTTCATCAATTAAATTATCGCAAACAAATTACAACATTGTAGATTCTCTAAAGGATATTTATTTACTGGAAGAAGCTATATAATATATGAGACAAAATTGTTTCATCAGTGAAAAACTTCTACTGATAGATCGGAATTTTTTTTTTCTCGAAATATTGGCAAAATTATTTTTCGACAATTAAAATTGAATAAACATTTCAAAATATTTACAGCCATTTCTTTCTTTTTTTTTTCTCCCTCTCACCGTTAAAAAAAAACGAAAAACAGTTGGTCTTTTTAGATGCTTCAATGAAATAGCAATAATAATAGATCGATGTGTTGCTACTCAGTGAGCTATTATCCTCTTGTGAGCGAAAACTAAAACAACAGTTGTGTGCTAGCATCACCTACTTTGCTCGACAAAGATATTGCAGCAATTGTGATACAATGCAAAAGTTCATCTCAACAATCGATAAGTTAAAACAAAGATGCCCGAAAAACACAAAACTAAAATCAACCAATAAGCGCAAAAAAAAAAAACGTCAAAATAATTGAATATTTTAAAGTAATAAATATGCATATTAATTACCTATTGATAGTTGCTTCAACACGATCAAGCCAAGAAATTTCGTTGTCATATTCAGAACGATAGACCATTTGTGTTTGTAATGCTCGTTCAGCGCTTTTTAAACGTTCAGCCACTTGTGAGCAAACATTTTCCCAACGAACCGTTAGCATTTGCACTTCATCCTCCAGACGATCCACATCTGGGTGGCTAAAAAATCAAAAAAAGCTTTTCAATTATATGATGAATTATTATTACACAAATTACTTTACAAAAAAAGGTAACAATAAACAAAAGATCAATGGGAGGGAGGTGAAAATTCAGGAAAAAAAAAGAGATAGCAAGAATGTATAGACGTAAGAATATATCGCATGTTCTACAATCCTCCTTCCACCTCCCTCCTTTACTACCTCCCCCCTCCCCCTCCCCCTCCTCTCCAAAAAAAGGGGGAAAAAGATACCTTAAATGAATACAAGTGTATTCTTTTTCTTATCATGGGGATATTTTTCATGCTTTTATCGATGTCAAATGCTCCGGTTTTTTTCAGCCATTGAATATTCACTGCCTCTTTTTCACTAACTATCCTATTGTCGTACTATTTTTGAATTCAATGCACTTTGCTTTCTCAAATTTGGGATAGTGCGTTGAATTATTCTATCATTTCTGGAATTTTTGAGCCTTCTTTTTCAAGATTTAAAAAAATTTAAAAAAAATAGTTCTAATGCGTCATTATTCTTTCCAAGAATGGTTTTATTTTTCGACGTATAAAATACAACAATGACATGCCTTGAAGTTTGTCGCGTACGTGAGATATGTTGTCGAAGTAGAGCAATATTACGATTAAGTGAATCAACAACACTTTGTTGTTGTTGTAATACCATATTCATTTCAAGTAGTTGTGAATGCACTCCACGTAGTTTATCAAGTGCAGCGGGCATATCATCGAATGAATTCAGCGTAATTTCGTGTTGTTTTACAATATCCGATACCTATGAAAAAAAAAAACATCTTTCACGTAGTTATAAAAAATAAATGCAAATAAATAAATAAATAAATATATTGCAATTAGAAGCCTCAAGCATTTTTAAATCCCCCAATAGAGTGACTATATTAAAATCATCGACCAATTATGATACAATCATTTTCTCTAATAGCCAACTAAATACCTAATTCACCCACGTTTTCCCCTTTCTCTTTCCTCTTTTTAAAATCGTTGAAAACCGATACCGTTAAATACAATTGCTAATTTCAATTCCCATCATTAAAAATTGAAAGAATAATATTGCACTCACCTCGCCAATACCATTCAAAACACCCTCAAGCGCTTTCAATCGTTCCACATACATTCGTGATAATTCCCATAGATCTTCCCAACGACCATTAAGATGCTCATGATTGGCACGTTGTGATGGTGTTGGATTTTGAATTTGTCTAAAGAGCTCTTTCACCGTTGACACGTCAACATCAAGTGCTTGAAGTGCCTCTTCGAAATCTTTATGCTCAAGAATCAATCGTTCTAAATCATCTGATGAGCGTGGTACACCCTGAAAATAATTCATCAATATTTTAAAAACTCTTTCATTATGACGTCTAAAGCGAATTGAAATAACGGAAAAAAATTCAAAACAAAAAAAAACGGAAAATATATTAATTTTATTTAAAAAATCAAAAAAAACTGTATAAAGTGAGTCTTTAGAATTTCGAAATAGCCATTCTTCGGAATCAAATACAGCATCATCATAAATAATTTTGACTCGAATATTTTACCACTTCAAACAAAGTAATAAAATTGGAAACTGTAATAAAAAATTAGCTTTTCATATTCATTGCTTTTGTGATTGCTTTTATTTATTTATTATTTATTATTTATTAGTTATTAGCTATTATTATTATTATCATCATTTTGAGGAATCAACATCTCAATGGCTTCACAGCTGAAAGCGAAAAAAAAGTGATCAGTGATAAATGAATCGAACAAAAATAAACGCAACCTGAGCAACACGATCGTTGAGTTTACGATAAGCTTCTTCTAACTTCTTCAACAATTCGGCTATTTTAGCGTCGAATTGGCTGCCAATATCTGGTTCTAAAATTAAAATCACATTACGATTTCTTCTTAATAAACAAAAAGAAAAACTTTTTTTTTCATCACTTAGAATGAGATGAGCAAAATTAGCGGCATATAAATAAGCGAAAATAACAATAATATAATGTTATCAAGAATAATAATAATATAATGTTATGTAGCTCAAAATTTTGAAAATGTATTCGCATTAAAATTGAAAAAGCATTCAAGAAAATACCTTTAGGTCGCATCGATTGATTGAGTAAATTGTAGAAATGTTCATTGGTAAGTCGAAGCTCTTCTTTAAGACGAAGTGCAAGTGGATCGTTTGCGTCTAGTTCGGCTAGCAATTTATGCGCATCATCGTTAAGCGCTTTTATGATTGCATCCCTTTGATCAGGTTCAATAGATAGGAATGTATCCAAATCCCATCCACTAAAAAATTCCTCTTCTATGAGTGAAGAAGTCATCATCGCGCTAATAAGTTTCTTCAATTTTCACTAGAGAGATCTCGCTTATATAGACGATAAGAAATGAATTTTTTTAATTCATTATTTTCAAATAATTTTGAATCATCGCCTTTATGGTTTCAAAAAAAAAAAAAAAATCCACCAATAAATAAATAAAAATAAATAAAAAAGAATATAAACGAAAATTCAACAAAAATATTAATTTTATACTGAAATCGAATTTCGCATCAGCGAAAAACTAGTTAAAGAATTGCGTATATGAATCGCATTAACTGAAAACATGCCGGAATATGAAAAACAAAAGAAAAAAAAAATTCCAATGTTGTCCACTATGAATTGCTCAATTGTTGAGCTGTGACAAAAAAAAAAGAGAAAGAAAGAAAGAAGAAAAGAAATTGAATACTCTAACACATATTCGATTCATTGTTGTATCACTTTTGTTATGATTATTTACATTGTTTACCTTTATTGTAGTCTATAGTGAAAATGAACCGGAAAACACATTTCCTAAACAAACATTTAGTAAAATATTCGAAAGAGAAACATGCTTCTCAAAATATCTCTTCATCCGGTGCTATGAATCGATGAATGAATCTATATGCGACAACAATTCCGAAAAAAAAGTGTCTTCTTTACACAAAGAGATTATTAGCCATCTAAGTATGATGTATCCACTCTCTACTGTACGAATTTGACGCAATAATTCATATGCTTAATACAACAATAATAAAATGCTAAAGTGATTAAAATATAGCACAACTGACTAACCGTATTTGAGCCATTGTATTTAAAACCATATTGAAGCGAACCATACGATGTTTCTTCTCCCATATTCGACGTAATTTTTCAAAGTTTGTATGTAGACGACTTAAATAGGCGGTAAGCCTTGCATCAGGTGGTGGAATACGGAATACAACCGATGGTACCGATGCTTCAACACCATCCGTACCACGAACAATCCAATGAATGAGATCAGAATTATCCAGCAGTATACATTCATCGCCTAAAAATTTCAAAAAAAATTTCAAAAAAAACAAAACAACTGTCGGTAAACAAAAAAAAAAAAAAAAAAANAAAAACAACTGTCGGTAAACAAGAAAAAAACTCTACATAGAACTTATTATTTCAATATGTTCCTTATGAAAAAATTGTGCCGAATTATTTATTGATTTTTTTTCAAATTTATACAAGTTTATTTATAAGCATGAATTTTTAGCTTTGTTTCTGATTATAAGCTATTGCTTAGCATGAGAATTCTATGAAGCGAATGGGAATACAAAATGAATCCACTACAACAAAAATGAGTACTCTTTATTGAACTATAAGAAAATAGCCTAGAATAACCTTCTCGGATGGTGATATTTCTATCAACATAATCGGCAAGAGCAATCACAGGTATTGGACGTTGAATGCGTTCACCACGTTGCCATAACGGTGAAATTTGTGAGCTACGCTCAGTGAGTGTCATCAATACGCCATGATATTTTTTGATAAGCTCATTGATCTCATCCAATTCTCGTAATAATTGTTCGCCCTCTTCCAATGAGAAATCACTTCGATTGTATTTCCTCTCGAGCATTTCCGTTTGTCGTATCATCCAATCTTCGGCGGCCGCTGCATCCTCCATAAACTGCAATCACTTTCCGTATCAGAACTTTGAAAAAATCGATCACCGCTATTCAAAAAATAAAAATAAAAATAATAGAAAAAGGATTAGTAAAAAGCAAGATCGAATTATTCCAACCGAATTTAAGCATCTCTCATTTTCAAAAGTTGAATAAAACTGAAAATAATTATTGAGAGAAAAACAAAACTTCGATATAGGAAATAACACAAACGATAGACAATTATGAATGAAAATTTCGAAAAAAAAACCGCTAAAATAGATAATGCTAGAATATAGGGAGTATCAATTATAGAAGAGTAATACCGATTTAAGATTGAGCGCATCACGAAGATGTTGTTCGAGACATTTCGAAAGTGCCAAAAGCCAATCCCATTTACGTTGCATTGCATTGAGGTAGAACTCGATAACATGTACAGCCGGATGTCCTTGATTCAATAGTGCTGCACCTTTATTGTGTACATCATTGAATCGAGGCTCACGCAATTCAATTTCATGTAGAAGCTGCAATAATGCCATATTTGCTTCACAAATAATCTATGATAATATTTATATATAACGAAAAAAAATTTCATGATTTATTTCATGAAAATTCTTCATTAAGAAAATTTTTTCATAAAAATTTCACAATCAAAAATTTCGAGGAAAATTTTCGAAAAGCTTTCTAAATGCGTTTGAAAAATTCACATAGAGCTTGACCTCGCTTCTTTTTCATTTGACCGCTGATCCCTCCGAATTTAAAAATCATCAGCAAAATCTTTCCAAATCTAGTGAATTCATCGATGAGACAACACAATGAAATATGAGAAAAATTGATTGCTAGTAATTAGTGACAATCATTGTAAACTGCCATTCTGATTTATCTCATTAATGTCGTTGTTGTGAGCAAAAAAAAAAAGAGACAAAAAATTTAAATCTAAAATTAAAATTTGCAAAAAAAAAAAAGTCATCATGTGCAATAAATAAGCATGAAATTTCCATTATAAACCTATGACGAAGCGATAGAAATTTTCGCATTAGAACGTCTAAATTTAACGCAAACAACTATTTCGAAACGTTTAACACCTATTAGCTGCTAACTGTTTCATCCCGTTTTCTTTAAAAATAACAATCATCAATTAATCTCTCAAATTTAGCAATTCCATGATAAATCTATTTATTCACATGTATATACACTATATAATAATAACTGTCACATATGTTGTCAATTACAAATATTTATCATTATTTGGGTGTATTCTTTCTGTTGATTTGTTGTAATTTCCCGTTCACAACAAGATCTTGCGCCAATCCGTATCGCATACGTCAATCACATTCATCTACGTGCACAATGTTTGCACACACACACACACACACACGCACACAACACAACACAACACGTATACATTATCGAAAATTGAGTGCGCACACTGATTGTGCTCGCACTCTCGACGAAATATTCCCGAACGAAAAGGTGTATTGCATCTCGAGACTACTACTCACACAAATACGTACCTCGCCCTATCTCCCTCCATCTCCCCCACCCTCACCCCCCCCCCCTACTCCTACTCCTCCTCCCCTGTCAATAATAAAGTGCGTAAAAATTTATCGCATTCAACTCTTTTCACTAGTCTCTTCATATTTAGTGAGACACTTAGTTTATAAACTTGCCATTTGTTTGCATCACGATTCGATTCGTCAACTAGAACTAAGAAATGAATGAAAGTGCGTATAGCATATATTGGGTCCGATCAATACCGATAAAAGCAAACAAAAATAGATGTGACTCAACACTGATGAACTTTCTCTTTTTTTTTTTTTGAAGAATTTATTGATCAAACTCATAGAAACCTTTAAAGTTTCTTAAAGGGAAAACATCAAGAAGAATCGTGACGTCAATTGTTTCGAAGTTTCGAGATAAATAGAAGATTTGATAGCGAATAGTAGGACGATTTTTCGGTGCTTATACATCTTATACATGCTTATACATTTTTTTTTTGAACAACTAAAATATTAATTTGGAAAAAAAAAGAAACAAACTTTTAGCTCATCTTATTCGGCGTAATATTTCAGGCACAAAAACAATATAATGAAAGATGTTGAAAAATGTGAGATTTTAATAATTAATTATGATAAGACGTTACGCTTCATCCGATTATTAAATCTTATTAGATCACATCTTGTCTATATAGATTACTAGGGCAAAAAAAAAACAAATAAACAATGGCACAATGCTCGATGCAAATAACCCTCTCTTACCTGTTTATAGTAATTTTGAAGCATCGGTAAGTCGAGTTGATTAATATCACTCCAATTACGTGTCACCTCAATATCTTCACGTTCATTTATCCATACAATTTCTTGTTGAGCACCACGTACGAATGCTATCAACGTATCAAGATCGAGCATACGTCCCGCCGATAGATCGCGTAATTGTTGATATTCACTCTCGAGTGTACTTAGTAATTCGCAATATTCATGCGTATCTTCTGTTGACACTTCCGCCTATATATTATTTATCATTGTTGATTTTCGTTGAAGTTGTTAATTTCATTTTTTTTTCATCAGATTTTTTTCAATGAATCCAATTAGAAAAGCATTTAAAAAATGCCCATTTTAATTTTTTTTTCATTCTTAATTCACTCTGTTCTGTCTATTGCGATAATTTATTTGCAATCATAATCGGTTGATCGATAACAACATTTATACACAGATTTGGTTTTATTTTGTAAGTCTTTATTTAGCGTTGTTTAAAAATTTGCAAAATTGAAATGACTGTCAAGCATATCTCTCTATAAACGAGAGATGAATGATTCCAGTGAAATAGTCAGTCATCCTCAATAGAGGATTATCAACGAATTGAGAGCAACACCGCAATGAACCGGAAAATAAGGATTTATGAATACGATCGAACTAGTTAGTGCGCTAATAATTTCTTGCCCTCTTTCGATGTTGATTTCGATGTATATATCTATCGCCTCACAATTCACTCATAAACTAAACCTACAAGGTTAGAGCGTCAAGGTCATAAATAAAACATCGATAATCATATCGACTCATCTCCTCCTCACAATCGAAAATGCTCACTTATCGCATATATACGTCGCTCTTGACGACAAATAAATACTCTATACTACTATCACAAACAAAAATATCGTATAAAATTATTATCGATCGATTAAAAAAAAAAAAAAAAAAATATTTCACCTGACGTGCAATACATTCGTCAACATTTTGTCGAAAATCTTGAATATCATGATTATCAAGTTTATGCTCTTCGAACATATTTTCAAGTTGTTCAAGATCTTCAACGAATTCCATTTCTGTTAGTTTTTCCTGCAAAAGAAAAAAAAAAAAGAAAATTAATATTAGCAAATAAATGATTAATGTGCAAAAATCTAGTTTTTAAAGTATTTTTATATTTGTGCATAAAAGGACAAATTTTGAAATTGATGTCACACATATAAGAGACATACGAAAGGACATTTTACATTCGAATAGCTGCGCATCAAGTACAAAAAATTGCTGTATTCCAAAAGAGTGTTCAATCACGTTTTGATGATGTAAACTTCTGTTGTTTTGTTCAGTGAAGAATTCATTTCTCGCAATGAATGAATTAAAAGTGGCATTGTGTAACGCTTCTATAACTCTTTCTTCGATGTGAGAAACAAAAAAACGAAAAAAAAACCCCAAAGTTAAGCTTAAAAAAATATGCTAGCCTCCTCCCGCATTCCCTTCTTTCCTCCCTTTCTTCCCTCTTCCCACCCCTTACAAAGTATCTATTAAAAATGCTCATCATATGTTGTTTTTAAAAAAAAAAAAANAAAAACTTTTTTTTTCTTTTTGGAATGCATTTGAAATCATTCACTTCATTTTGTGAAATGAGTAAATAATTTATTAGGCGCAGAAAAAAAAAAGATAGCTGAAAAAAAAAAGCTTACCAAACGGACGCGTACCCACTGAATGCATTCATCGACACGTCCAAATGTCGAGCGACGAATCGACTCACGCCGTTGTTCAGATTCACGAATTAGAGTTTCGGAGCGAACACCAAGTCTTGTCATAAATTGCGTTCGCAAACGGCTCATATACGATTGTCGACGCTGTTCCAAACCATATACTCTAAAACTTTTAAATTATAACATGTAAATTGAGAGATGCTTCATTTATTTAATCGTATGATAAACTATATCTTATAATATAATGCAATCGAAAAATTTTTTATTGAGTAACAACGCTTAACTCTTCCCCCTCTTCCTCCTAGCCCCCCCCCCCCCTCCCCAACTCCAAAAAAAAAAACGATTCATGAAATAAGCATACTGTTGGTAGAAGTCATTCGCTTCTGGATGTCTGCTTTGTTTCAATTGGTCGACATCCTCAAAGAAGCCAAGGATTGGACTTTCCAGTGCAGCTAAGTCATCGATAATCGCATCAATGATTCGTTGCAATTCCGCAGGCCTTGAGCTATCAACTGAAAATTAATTCCAACAAATTTGAGCAATAATGCTTGATGAATTTTTATCTCGATAAAATACAATCCACAATTTATTCTTGTTATTTTGCAGAAAAAAAAAGGAAGTAAAATAAGCTAAACAATTAAGGAATTTAGTGGGTAGTTTTTTTTTTTCAAGTAAAAATGCCTATATAAACTATAAACTTTTCGAGCACTTCGAGTAAAAATGCAAACAAAAGAAGCATATGTTCTAGATGAGAAATTCTGACAAAAAAAAAAGAAGCAAAATTTTGGTAGCAAATAAAAAAATTGTGTTATTAAACGTTTCGACTAATATTCAACTTATACGTTAGAACATACTTCGTGACTCAGCATCCTCGATTCTTTTCAAAATGTGATCGAGTTTTTCGTTCGTTATACCAATGCCTCTCGTCAGTCGACTGATAATATCGGCCAATGAACCCTTAAATAATCAAATAGCCTAGCCATTTGTATTTATTCAACAATTTATATTTCTCTCCTTAGCAATTTTATTCGAGGGAGGGAAAGAGAGAGAGAGAGAGAAAAAAAAAGGCAAGCCCACGATGTCATCACAATCCCATTATGTGCTTGCTTGCTTGCTTGACTCTCACGATTGCGTCTCTTCACGAGGTTTTTGTAGTCAATTGATGAATCATCGCAATCATCGAGAGGTTCAACGTGGTGTCAGATTGTTCATCCCCACCACCCACCATCACTTCATTTACTGAAAACTCTTTCGATTACTCACGTAGATCACTTTCCTCTCATATGAACTGAAAAATTTCCTGTAAAATAT
Organism: Toxascaris leonina; assembly: GCA_022844705.1. Classification (NCBI taxonomy): domain Eukaryota; kingdom Metazoa; phylum Nematoda; class Chromadorea; order Rhabditida; family Ascarididae; genus Toxascaris; species Toxascaris leonina. The sequence goes on from JAARMF010001540.1 coordinate 33,179, forward strand.
TCGCAAATTTCAACAATCATTTTTTTAATAGCGATTAAAAAACATTTAAAAAGTCAACAGATAATATTGATGTTAGAAGCGTCGAAAATTAAGGAAAAGCATGCATGACAGACAGAAAAAATGTATGTGCATATATGCTTATGTGCAGCTGCATGAGACATTAGAGACGTATTGAGCGAAATGACATGGGATACCCACCTGTAAGCTAGCTCTCTCGTCCAATACGTTGAAGCGTTCGCTAAGCGCTGCAAGAAGGCGTTGCCAAGCACGATCAAGCGCTTGTGTACTCAAATCGGGCGCTATTTTCATATGTTCGGTACCATCGAAAAGTTTATACAATTCGGCGTATAAATCAGCGAGACGTTGTTTTTCTTTAGATTTTGGTGGGAGATCATCACTTTTGAAACGTTCCAATTCGATTTGTAATCGTCTTAATTCACCGATATTTGTTGGCATTTGTCGATCGTCCATTAAATGTATCGCACGTTGTACCCAATTTAACCATTCGTATGCTTCACGTTCGTATTCATACATCTCTTCACCGTACTAAACGCACATAAAAACGTCTTGTTAGATGAAGAAATAAAACAAAAACGTTATTAATTAGTAAAACATCACAAAAACAAAAACAAAAAAAAACAAGAAACAATAACAATGTGTTTAGCCGTTATGAATGTCTTTCAAAGAGAAAGACATCTTTTAGCAAAATTATACGATAAAGATTCCACATTTTAAGTGATATGAAATGAGTAAGTGGCAAAATGAGAACAGACTTTCGACGAACGACTCATATTACCCACTTAGAAGTATTGACATTGAATTACGACGGGGACAAAACTATTGCCATACGTGTACATTTTCACGCAAGCAATCAACAAACAAACAACAACTCATCATTTGCATTAAAACATTTTCCACACAAATAATATTTTCACAATATGTGNCAAACAATTTGCATTAAAACATTTGCCGCACAAATAATATTTTCACAATATGTGATTAATTTTGATGAAATAATTTCAAAGTTTAGTAGAAATAATTCAACCCCCCCCCCCCCCCAAAAAAAGAATTCAATTGATTCGGTTTTTTTCGATTATGGTGGCAAAAAATGTGCTAAAAGAAAGAAAACAAAAAGAAAAGAGTGAATATATCCGTTCAAAAAAATTTATTTTGAAACGCTCACAATAATTCACATCTTTTCGATCGATAGTTCTTTCGTTTTTTTTTATGGCTCTTCCCCAATCGTATCGTTATTTCATTTGGTAAACGAATATTGAAAATTTATCTACTAAAAGTTGATCGTACATTTTATTTCCCTGGAAGGGGGGAGAAAGGAGGGACAGGGGGAATGGGGGAGAGGATGAACGGATGGGCAGATGAATATCCACAGAAAATAAAGCTTTTGACGATAATGTGTTCGTTGTTCTTGAAAAATATCAACCATTCGAAAACGTTTGTTAGATAGCAAAAACAATTATCGTTATTGAGCAGAACAAACAAGGACAAAAAAAAAGAAGAGAAAAAAAAACGAGTATAAAAGGAATGCGAAAACGTGTCGAATATCAGAGGTTATTCTGTACGGCTAGTGCTTAAAATACATAAACCATAAAAAATGCCGTATCAATATTCGAAACGCAATAATGAACATTTGAGGTGCAAAAAAAAAAGAAAGAAAAAGAGCGGAAACAAATAAATAAAAATTATGAAATCATAAAGAAAAAGATCACGTAATAATAATTGAAATACCTTATTTAGTTCACTAGTATGTGGTAATGCGTTGTATAGCGATGAGACGTATGTGATGATACTTTTCTCATCAGGTGTCTCTACATCCACATCTTCGGCATCGAGTAGACGTGATACGCCGAATTCACTTTCCGCTGCCGCAAATGCATTATCGAGACGTTCACGTGCCGAAACACTTTCATCGCTTATCTGCATCGAGAATTCGTTGAGGAAATATTATTTAGAATTTGTGAGGGAGAAAAAAAAAGAGGAAGAAATCTGCTCATTAATTGAAGTTTAATTAATTTTTGAAATAGTTCTTCGTTGAAACAATCAATTTACACATTGAAAATGTGGTATCGACTGCAATCTCAAAGAAAAAAAAATGCTAAAAAGAAGAAAATGTGTGAAAAATTTAGCATTATACATAATGCACTAACTTTGCTCCACTGAATCAAATTCGGTCGATAACGATGTAGGATCGCGTTGAATGCGAGACCATCTCTCCAACTGCTTGTAAAATTGCGCACATTCACTCCCGGATAACCACGAGTTACATCTTGTGCCCATTGCAAGAGAGCATCTCTTGCTGACACACCATCGACATTGGACAGCACTTCGGAGACCTATAAAATATCACTGATAATCCATCTCTTAATCTCGCATATGAGATCATCGCCTATTTTCACTAAAATATTTACGCATGAAGAGTTAGAGAACTAGTCCTTTTCGACCACCCACGCTCAAAGAGCTTTTAGTTGTTTGGCGACGTTGAACACATTCAACTAAATAAAGAAAACGTGAACACCCAAAAGAAGCTGATGTGTTGAGAAGTCGTTATTCCTTACAATACCGTCAACTGTGCACTATTTACGCTCCAGATTAGTGTGCCTACTGGAAAAACGAAAAACTACGTCGATCGAGCAAACATTTCAAAACGAAAATATTGTGACTATATCTTCCGTTATAAAATATCCCTAAATGGAATATTTCAAACGAAAATCAACATCATCGCCGAATCCATTATTGAAAAAGTGAGAAAACAATCAGCCGAAAATGAATGCAACAACAATACGAACAAGTTTTCTCAAAAACTTTTATGAAAAAAAAAAGAAACAAAAAACTAATCGCTGAAAAAGACTCAACACCATCATCAATATAATTCATTTCATATGCAATACTACAACTAAAAACCCAACAATTAGAGAATTATGTTTCGAGGGGGTCGGGGAGGGGGGGGGAGGAGGAGGGAGGCGGGAGATAGGGGGAATGGATGAGGGAAATTCAAGACCACAACGATAACACTTACTTTACTTTTCTTCGATTTACGATTGCTATCACGCTCACCGCGAGTCTTTTTAACGCGCTGCACCTTTCGCTCAAAATGTTCTCGTGCCTCATAGGAGGAACTCTCTGAGAATGCTTGTGCGCCTGTCCAAGCACTATTCATCGTCTCGATACGACGATTGTCGATTGGAACCACTTGACCACTACGTGCATCATCGGTGGCAGTTAACGCGAACGTATTATGTGAACCACCACCATTCGTTGTAGCATGATGTTGATCAGAGGAGCGCGTTAGCTCATGCTTACGCTCAGCCTTTTTCGAATAGGAGCGTAGCACTTTGTACATGGCCGCAAGGGGCGATAACAAAAACGAAACAATAAGCCGACTATAGCAAAACTGGCTGCTAAAGCGGGAGCGTACGAGTGGCAAGAATTGGAATGCGGTAGATTGGGACGATGTCGATGCGATGCAGTAGGAGGAGTCGCTCCGCCCTACGCTCAATGCCTTCACTTTGCGACGGTAAGAATAAGAACTGGCCGTGCGGCTGCTGTCTTCGTTGATACGCTCTACCCTCAACACTTGGGCACGGGCACGTTCACCCCCATGTGCATCACATCGAACCGCAAACGTACCGGCTGTATGCGGTGAAACCGGTTTTGTGCGCAATTCCGCAAAGCGCCTTCAGCGATTGCTATTTGTGCCTGTATTACCACGGCCACTTTTGCCACGCCCTTCCTCATCAAAAACAACATAATTACGGCTCGCTATTGAACAACGTTATAACGAAGCAATACTCTTTTCTACGCCCTCTTCTAGGCAAATTTCCAGACCCCTTGATGGGTGGATGTTGTGAAGATGGCGATCAACAAAAATGTCGTTGTTGATGAGTGAATCTTGATTCCTCATGAAGTATTCGTCGAGATTCCTTGTACAAACGCAATCCACGCAAGAAATCGGTCAATATTATCTTCCATTTTTGGGAGGAAAGAACATATAAAACATTGGTTGCAAAAAAAGAAAAAAAAAGAGACGCTCGCGTCATGTTATTCACGACGATAGCCACAGATGTAGCCCAGCTATCAACTATCTTAATGCTGATCTGTTTTTAGTGCAGATAAGCTAAAGAAGAAAAAAAGAAAGAAAGAAAAGATGTGCACAATTTCAATAAATTAATTGAACTCTCTGAAGTGTAAATATGTTGAGAAGAAGCAAAAATGAAAAACCTGACAACTAGAGCTTTCGAGTTGTCGTTGCTTTATCACAGAAACTTGGAAGTTCAAAATGATCGTCCAAATAAGGCCAAGTGTCAACTTCGAATTCCCTTCAACGATATCTTCGGGTCGAATATTCACCGTTCTCACCTAACAATAACCTCTCTTCGTTATCCAACAAATATCAACAAAATGATAAGTCAAATATTATCAAAAAAAAAANTATTCTTGATGAATAACGAAAATAGGCGAATCAATTTGATGATATTTCTTATGATGATTGAATAATCGAAGAAAAGAAAAACAAATTCTCTGATTTAATTCTCAGAAGCAAATCGTTTTGCAAATTAGCATATTAATCGACTCATTCAAAAGAGTTAAGATATGGTAGTGGAGAGATGAAATTAATTAATAAGGTCACTTTTATTGTCACTTTTTAAGTGAGAATGTCGTTCATATATATATATGTATATATATATGTATATATATACATATATATATACATATATATATATGAACGACATTCTCACTTAAAAAGTGACAATAAAAGTGACCTTATTAATTAATTTCATCTCTCCACTACCATATCTTAACTCTTTTGAATGAGTCGATTAATATGCTAATTTGCAAAACGATTTGCTTCTGAGAATTAAATCAGAGAATTTGTTTTTCTTTTCTTCGATTATTCAATCATCATAAGAAATATCATCAAATTGATTCGCCTATTTTCGTTATTCATCAAGAATATTTTTTGTTTTAATGTAAATTCTTTATTGAAACTTATTTTCGGCAAATAAAATGTCAAACTTATTTTCAAGTCATAAATATAGTTATCAAAATTAACTTTTTTATTAGTCAAAATATCTTTCCAATCAATTTTTTTACTCAGAGCGTCAATAAAATATTTACCATACAATAAACCTAAATTGCTATATTGTTAAGAATTATAAGTGAATAAATAAATAAATGAATAGGTAAACAAATAAACAAAAAAAAACAATCGCATTTAATCAGTTTCGTAATGAAACTGACCTCTCACATTTCTCACATTCAACTTATTTAGCTTCTTTTTTGAGCTTCCTTATTGCTATTATGAAAAGCTAACACAGTTGCACAGTTTCCTGAAGTTGTTATTGTTGCAATAGTGGCTAAAATCAAATGAAATCCCGCAAAAATTCGATTCAATCGTCAATTTCATTTGAAAAAAAAAAGAACTTTTCAAGATATCAATAAATTTTCGTTGCGACAAAGCCGAATTTTCTCATCCGAAAATAGCCATAATCTTATATCTCAAATATAAAGCATTAATAGGATAGTAGGCATTTTTATGCGATTGGAAAAAAAAAGTGCATTATAAATAAATGAAGGAAGAAAAAAAAATATTCGAATCAACTAACATTCTTCTTCTTTAAGAAGTCGAGACAATATTGCACATTTTGAATCCTGTGGAATCGTGTATAACCATTTTCACGAGGCTATAAAGAAGTTTTTTTTCTTTTTCTTTTCCTTTCTTTTTTTTTTTTTTTTTTGAAAACCTAGAATTGTCGGTGATAAGTGAGGGATTTTTCGCTAAGATAGCTAGCTTTTGTTCGACATTGCATCAAGAGGACATAAGCATTTAGAAAAGATGTGAGCTACGTCAGCGAATTGCGAGAAAAAAAATGCAGTTTTTTTTTTTGTTTCTCGCCTGCAAAATTGCACCACTTTAACAACATCGCCCACATATGCTATTAACTGTAAATGCCACACAGCTGTGCCTCAAATATGTGAAATACGCTCATCTTGCAATCTATTATGTAAATCTTTCATAATATTCTATACGAATATTTTTCTCGAGAAAAATTTGCTAAAATTTCGTGCTATTATTCTATTAAGGACAAATATAAGGCAGATAGTATAATTTGCGAGTTTTTTTTTTTTGGCGATAATAAATGATATGAGCTGTTCTAAACGAGTAATTGTATCTTTAATATTTTTTGGTCCCATTGATGAAATTATCATTAGGCGTCAAAAATAAAGCCAGAAAATAAACACCGAAAAACAAGTCTCTTAAAATGCTCGCTCCCCAGGGAAAAAAAAATCAACAAATGAATGAAAATTCGAAAAAAAAAAACTAAAGAAAAAACCTCCAACAAAAAACATTTATCAATTGTCTCTATCACTTCGATAGAAATGTAAAAACCGGTTCAATCGAAATTTCTAAAAGAGAACAGAAAAAAATTCTATAATGGAACAATATTCATCATTTTATCTAGCTAAAATTTCCAAAAAAAAAAAAAAAAAAACAAACAAAACAAATTTACGTTGTAAAATAAATCTTTTTTTTTTCTGGAGTTCGCTTTTATTTCCTGTTACTTTTTATTTTTGTTTTTAGTTCTCTTTTCCAGCTATTTTTTTTTTTAAAAAAATATCACATCCACAGCTAAAACAGAAAAGAAAACAGCTGAAATAAGCGAAATGTACACCTATATGAATTATTTATGTGCTTTAGAAATAGACGCTTAAATACTTATGTACTTACACTAGAGGTATTTTAGCTTATGCCACATACTCATATACTAAATACGTACTTATGTATTTACTTATACTTATATGTATATCCTGTATGCTTTACACATATGCTTATATGCTTTAGAAATATGTATGTTACATAAATTTCATAAAATAATATTTCATGGGAAATTTTCTCAACATAAAAAATTTTGCTCAAAAAATTCTTTTTTTTTTTTTTTTAAATTTGAACTCTACGAATGGAAGAAAACACTTTTGAGCAATTAATGAATAAAACAATTTAAAAAGAAAATGAACTTAGTTACGAATTACTTACCAATTTTTCAGCAGAAAGTGCTTCAAGTAATGCGATAAGATTGAAACCATCGGAGAGATCGATAAAAAGATCACCAACTTGACGACCGGTCTATAAAAAAAAAAAGAAGATTCACTCATCAACATTATTAGCAATATCTGATGCATATTTCAAATCAATCAAATCGATTGA
>JAARMF010001541.1:3052-13116 GCA_022844705.1 Toxascaris leonina
CCCCCTCCTTATAATGCATCCAAAGTTCGACAGCTCTATGAAACGTGCGAAGTTGGTGGGCAGCAGGCGGTTGTCATATTCATATGCAAATTCGGTGAAGTGTTACATCAATTAACATTTCCACTCAGTTCATTGCTTTAGTGCAGTTATTCGGACAGACCATTGGATGAATGGAGGATGAGCGAGGACGGTTTGGTGGTGATCAACTGTCGCGTTTGCGGTCGTGACCGAAGTGTGGCAGATATGCACCAGTTTGTGCCCTGCTTGCACATGTTCTGCAAGGATTGCGTAAAAGAATACTGTGCCCATCTCAAGGTTAACTTTCACTCTCAAGAAATTATTGAAGGTAGAAACCTTTCAGGTCGAACTTGGCGATGATTGTGCATGCACACACGATTGTGATATGCTGATATTGTTGAGGCTTACTGATGGACTTGGCGATAGCCTGCAGCTCACACGCGAGGAGATCGCCTCATTTAGCGGGAATTCATTTGCAAGTTACAAGTTACAAGGAAATGAAAACACACGACTGCATTACTTCATTTCCATCAAAAAGAGCGAAAACTTGTTTGCTTGCACGTCAAATAGTTAGCTAGCACTCCATCTTCGTTCGATTCATTCACAGCCTTGCAAGAAAATTTGTCAGCGAGACGTCGTCTTCATCCCGTTCCAATATTGAGTTCAAATCTCGACTGAACTGCCGTCAAGTACTGTTGAGATGGACAACGTTCACGTATTTCATGTCCACCTCATGTGATGCTCGCGCCATAAAGGATCTCGCATTTTATATGTCGGAAGCATTCATGACGCATCTCGCTTCAATTTTTCTATTTTTGTCCGTTCCGTTATTTTCCTTTATTGGTTGTTCGTCGCTCTAAATGATATGGTTTGTTCTTTACAACTCATCCGGTAGAGATCGCTTATGATGGCATTGCCTATTAATTGGAAACTGCAGTTGTATTGTAAATCAAATTTGAGTTTCAGGATAGCGCATCGATGGATGGGCAGACGAAACAACAAACCATTAGGGTATGGTTCTTTTGTTGTCGAAGTGTAAAAATGGAAGGATGCGGTCAAGAAAGTACAGACTCGCAAGATTTCTTAGTCAGCATTGCTATCGTGACGTGGAATATGTCCAAGTGTTAGCCCATTTGATCAATGCAAAAAAATGGAAATCCGTCAAGCTTCTTTTTACTGCAGCCAACCTGAATAGCAAAGTTAGTAGCGTGAAGCGGCATTGAGTGCTGATGGTGAAGTAATTTCAAAAGTTTCGACAAGATCGTTACTTGAAACTGCCAAAGAGAACATAACGCCGAAATTCGTCGCTTCAATCTGTAACACAGTGATTATTTTTGCCGCAANTCTGTGACACAGTGATTATTTTTGCCGCAAACCAGTCGCGTCTACGGAACGTTCATTATGGGAACCACAGATGACTTTGAGTTTCACGTTATTGCTGGGAATAAAATCTTGCGAATGGGAGAATATAATCAGCGGAAAGGATGGAGCGATTTTTCCCGAGAATTTGGTTCGGTAGCTGGAACGTTCGTTCAGTCCATTTGCGTTTGTACGTTGCTCTCTAGTTCCCTTGTCCAGTACCATTTCGATGACAGGCGTTGCGCCTATTCAGCCTGCTCTTTCGAGAAGACTGCACCTTCCATTCTGATCGCGTTGGGCAGCTGAACTAAATCTCGACTGCGCGTTCAAATTTCAGCACGCATAACCCGACGACGCTTGTCTTGTGGATGAAAATAATCTCCGCTGCTTGGAACGATTTCTCAAAGCAGCCGTGATTTTTACAGATATGCCTGCAAGCACATTGCTATTCCCAAATGAGGCCATCTCCCGACCAAGTCATCGTCATCAATAAATGTGACAGCGAAATGTGCTCGAGGTAAGCCGTAATGGGCCTCATGCAGTTTCAAGTTCCGTGATTTGCAGTCCAGCTACTCATGTTCATCATACTCGAATAGGCAATGTGTTGCATGTAGCTGTCCACGTTCCAAATGTCAGCATCCATTCGCGATTCAGGCTGCAGAAGTCAGAAAACACTGCACAGCAATGCTGCTGCGTATAAGCAAACAGGGGAAGCTTAATTGCGAACAATCAGAAATCATACGGAGACGTCAACAGATGCGCATATCTTTCTCACGACGTTACGAGCTGAACAATGTGAATTTCAAACATGAGGCACTGCGAGATTTGTTGGATTCGACGACTTCTCCGCACACTTCACCTACGCAATTTCAGGAAGTTGTCAATGTGCACATCGCAGAAGCTGTCATCATGTGTTCATGAGTTGTGCGAAACATGCCTCGAGGAAATTATGCGGCATGCTGCTCCCAGTTTGTTCTTTCACTTTTAATGTGCAGACCACACCTCTGGATCGATATATTTCCTCGTCATTTTATCCGCTGAAACCAGAAAATGTTCCAAGGAAACTCGCACACTTTTTCAAATGCTCAGGCTTAGCTTACTGCTAGCATTATCGAAGGGATGGACTGGCGTCTTGCAGCATAACCATTGGATTTCGTAGCTCTACTTTCATTGGTTCCTGAGATGGAACTGTCGAGCAGGTGAAGACGGATGCACATCGAAGCTGCTAAGTTGCATAAAAAGCAGTTCGACCATGAATACAGCTTCAGTACGGGTGCAAATGTATTTCTGTTGTCACTGTTCTTACGTGAAGGTGACTAAACATACTTTATTCGTATTTTATGAATAAAATGAGTGCACAGTTAGTCATCCTGAGGAAAACCTTTGACGCCAAAGCACTCAGCACATCGCAGAAAGATGGCATCGCTTTAGATAGTGATAACGGGAAGCGACGAATTGCAGAAAAGGTCCAATGAGGCCGACTGTTTTGTCGCCATGAGTTTCAATGCATACCATTAGTAATAGAGGTTTTTCATCTTTGCCTGAGCATTTCGTAGTTGTTGTTCAATAAAATCACTGAATGGTGTTCAGTTTGTCCCGTAGAAGGCTGCGGAGAGCCAATTGCCGAGGCTGAAGACCAGGATACTTGCGATGTATGTGGAAAACAACTCGTCGAAGGTAGCTACGTCACAACAAAATGTTGTCAAGCACGGCTTTGCGCCGCTTGTTTCGAAGCGAAATTTGGCAGAAAAATGAGCAAACGTAAGTCATTTTAACTGGTCATCGATTTGTATGCGCCCATAGGATATTCTGTGATTACCTACTGCATTAGTCCATGNGTCATCGATTTGTGTGCGCCCATAGGATATTCTCTGATTACGTGGTGCATTAGTCCTATTTCCTGTTACTTCGGCTGTCAGGCCAAGTCAAAGCACACATCCACTGAGGTGTCACCGACCTATCGCTTGCTCAGTTTACAGGTCAGTGTAATAATATATGCTTAAGCAAAGCCTGTTGCCTATTTACGCGTTCCTGTCTGCTTAAGTGCAGAGACAATGCCTCGGTGTGTGCGCGCGCCTCGAGTCAGCATTCAAACGGATATTTTGTCCTCTCGACTATCGTACGAACAAGATCAACGTGTTTGACAAAGCTCCATGAAGACTGCCTGCTGAACAGGGCAAAGTTATAAAGGATCTGCACTGGTTGCCAATTTTGCAATTCGTTTGGGAACGCCGATTTCACCGAATTATTGAAAGGATGCGGCTAGCAAGCAGGAAACCTTTGGGAAGCAGTGAACTCAGTGAACCTTTGGGAACCTTTGGGAAGCAAGCAGTGAACTCACACAATAGCATTTTTGGGTAACTGAAGAACAGTTGCATACTGAAGAAATAATAAAGGGAGTGACCCGTCACGTAAGGTCACGAGATGACTCATATTCGGTGGGGACTGTTGTGAGAAGCAAGCATAATATTCAGTTGTTGGGGAAATGATGAAACAAACACATAGCAGAGGTACTTTCAAGCGATCGGATGTAGCAATGCCAGTAACAAAGGAAACGGGTTTGGTTGAGGGTACTTTGCATCTTCAGGTGCGCAGATGCATTTATTCGAGCATCACACAGCATAAGCCTATATGCATTTATTTAAAAAGCATGGAAATGCAATAAAAGAAACAATAAATAAATAAAGATGCATAATTAGCGGTTAGTGTGCGTTGTGCATAAAGGAATCTAAGATCGAAAACACTTTAAACGCCGAGAAATGACTGCTGTTTTGGTGGCACTTAGAAGACTGGAGACATAGGATATGTGATGAAGAGGAAAAGGGATTGGATATATCGCTCTCTTTCCACTGGCCAATAAATCGTTAATTTTGAGCACTACGAGAGGATTTCAGGATGCGCAAAAATTTTGCTGCAACTGGTTGATTCCACGGAATCACTCAGAGGGGCTTTCTCACGTACTCAGTTTGCAGCAAAGTTCGACAATTTATGTGAATAATTTCTAGAACCTTTTTAAATTTCGCATGTACAAACCTTTAGGGCAGTTGAAGGTGAGCGTTGACGAGAAAGAAGCTCAATTCAGCTTACCAATACTACTACTGATATGACGCATTTCTTGACTCATTTGCTGTGAATGAAGATACCAGTCGCATCCTTGCGTGGGCGCCTTCTTTCGATTATATCCATATATGTTTAACCCGCCTGAAATTAAAAGAACGGTTGACGGGAAGCCATCAAGTTTTGGCCTTAGAGCGGTAGGTGAAGAATTGTTTATGTAGCGATTTTAACTGCAAGTGACGTGTTCAGAAACTCATTAAGTGATATCTTAATAAGTACGAATCTGACTCGTTTTTTTTTTTCAGCCCCGAAGGATGAAAATGCGAGATGCGAGGAAGGTACTTGCGTCCCAAAGAAACCCAAACGGCCGCTTGGAGATAAAGGAGACAAAGACGAGGAGCCGGTTACTTTCTCATTCATCTTCATAATTCAACATTTCCCGCAAACACCACAGTGAACTTGTTCACACGCAAATAAAGGAACAGTCCTCATAACGCTGAGCTAAACTGATTGCTTTTTGGACATGAGTTCGTTACTGATAGGATCGAAGAAGGATCGTGTACTGACAGTTTTGCGCTCAGCGTTCTGGCGATCTTCGCTCATCAAAGGTGCTCTCAGAAAGGATGTCGATTACACTAAATTAGCGATCTTGCATCGACCGAACCCATTCACTTTTTATGAACTTTCCTGCTCTTGCGTTGAAGTGTTTTGCCAACTCTTCTAACACAGCAGTTTCGCCTTTACATCCTTCTTGCAACAGCGAACGTGATCAGAGATGCGTCTGTGCGATTTCGCATGCTCGACGAATTGTCATCATAACTACCCTTGCGTATTAAGAGAAAATGTCTTCGGCTTTTTACTTCTCCATTGCGAGTGGGACAGATTTAAATGATGAGGCAATTCAAGCAATTTGACAGCTGAAAACATGCTGCTCAACGAGTTTTTAAACACGTTTCTCTTCGGGGATCGCTTATCTCCATTGCAGGAGAGGAATATTCTAGATGAATCAATCGATTTATTGTAGCTGCACATGAGAACTCATACTTTTTTTAAAATTTTGATGCTATATATCGTCGGATGAAGCGAAATAAACGGTCGAAATCAGGAAAAGCTCCTTCTACACATCGTGAAGCTGATGGCGCAGTACTTCTGCGCATCAAATCGCGTTGCAAGTGCCAGAAAAGCCCTGCACGGCACTGTTTCTCATATAGGCCTGTGACTTGTAAAGAAAACTGTCAGTTATATATTCAAAGACAAGAATAAGCCGGTGGCTGGTGGATGACGCTCAACAACGGTCAAGCTCATCGAGAATAGCCGATTTTTTCCGGCTGCTTGCTCCTTTATCGAGCCACCACGAATGAAGCCCCTCCTAGCTTTTCGTTTCTCAACCTCCTTAATTCGCGATGCTTGCAGCTGAATAGTATGTGACGGTATTTAATGCATACAGGAAATGTGTAGAAGCTGCTGCAGTCTATTTGTTACGCGTCTGTGAGCTTAAGTGCATATCGACAAAATCTTTCCGTGTGACGGAATTTGCTATCACTATCATGTTCGGGCCTTATATCCGGACCGCAGACGTCTAACTCATCAATAGATGATTACAACGAGTTTGTTCAGGCAATTGTTACAGCCAAGGTCATTGAACCTACGGCCAACCATAGGCTCAGTTCAGTCAGCAGCCAAGAAGAGTGCATATTGGTGAGTTGCTCTCGGTAAGTCAAGTGGATGTTGCAGGCAGCTCAATGCAAAGGTCAAGAAGGTTGTGATGGCACACCTCTGAATGGATTTCCTTCCAATGGAGAATGCGACCACGACGTGTGTCCGAAGTGCCTCGAAAAGATGATCGACGAGTGTCAGTCCACAGGTACTCCCTTCATTGGGTATTCTAGAATTTACACTTACAAATATTTTGAAAGGAAACAGATTGTCTTCAGTAGAAACGGCGTCAGACATGAGTTTATTTCTCGTTAGTAACAATTCATAACTCATATTCAGTATCGATTTCGAGTAATCAATTCGTATTAATTTTATTTTAAGGACGGAACTTCTTGTGAATTCCCACGAAAAGTTTCGATAATTCATGGGAACTCATTCACAGTGAAGAACTGCGGATTGTGATACTTGATGTGAGCAGATATGCATATGAAAAACTTCTCGGACGGCGAGTTGGCCGATCCACTGTCACAGATATTTTTCCACACCAAAAAATTTCCCTGAAGCTTCTGAAAGGATGTGTTCGCCTTTCTTAACCACCGAAATGACAATTTATTTATCTAGCAAGATCCATCGCGTATGACTGATTGCAAGTCAACTCTATTCTAGCATTGGTTCCGGAAAGCATTGAATAATCTGCTGTTCGATTTGCATGAGATGTTGATTGAACTTTTCTAAGCATTTCTTCACCTCCTCAAAAATTTAACACCTTTCGGGCATTTTAAAAGAGAATTCGACAAAAACAATGCTATCGAATCTGGTGATTTGGACGGCGGAACTTCACATGGAACGTTTATGATCCAGCTTTTCTGCAGACGCTTGAAAAGGTCCTTTTAACCACCACGGTGCCAAGTGGTAGTCATTGCAACAGATTCGAATTCTCAGTAAACTGGGCAACTGATAGAAAAGTCATGCTCATATGGCTGCAGTACTCTTCGAGCAAGGCTTGCTGGTTGCTTGCAACAGTTCTTCTTTCACTAATATCCGTTGCTAATCTTTGAAGCAGCACTCCATTCGGTAGGCTTCTTGCATTATAAGGGATCACGACTGAGTGAAGAAATGCGCCAGTAACATATGCCTTACGTGACGAGGTCACTGACATTCACTATTCCTGCGAAACATTTTGTTTGAATGCATTTCTTCTGAGCACCAGCCCAATCCTTAAAATCGAATGCAAAGCAGTTCGTCAAATTGTCTATGATCACAATGTGCTTGCGTAACCCTTTTATTTTCGGTTCGCGTCACAGACCCTCTTGATGAATAAGCATTGCGTGCTTCTCATGGATTATTGCACTGTCTTCAGCAATCAATAATGGCAACAGTTAGCATTGTATAGACACAAAGCAGCATTCGTGGAACTGAGTAGGTGCACAGTCAGTCCATTACCTTCTGTAGTTCCATTCCTTTAGTGTTGCTTCCATATGTCCGCCCTATCCTCGCACACAAAGTTTTGGGGACCTCGTGATGATTCAGTGTTGTACTCGAGTCGTACTTGGGCATCCCACTCTCTTTTCTGCTGTTTTCGCACAGTTCTGCGTGCCATTCATTCGCTTCGAAATTCCTGAGCCAATCTTTGCTTCGTTTCTTCAAGGATCGCGTCGCAGCTCCTCCTCTTCAGCCTTTTCATTTTGCTCGGATGCCACGCTGCAGTCTACTTCGGTATGCAAAACGACCGACGTATAATCTTCGCAAGCCAATTTGTGATCCTGTCTTATAACTGTCATGTTGAATGATTTGTCGGATAAAAAACAGAGAACTTTGATCCCATTTTTCAACAGACCAATCTGAAAGTTGATGTCGGAGAATGTGCAAGGATCGAGTAATAAAAACAATGAGAGCTTCCAGGAAATTTTCCGTAGAGATTAAAAGATGAGGAGAAACAAGGTATCGTACATTGCATCGACCGACAATTGTTNGGAGATTAAAGATGAGGAGAAACAAGGTATTGTACATTGCATCGACCGACAATTGTTCTTTCCGAACAGTACAATTGAATTCACTCGATAAAACGACTTGAAATTTTCACTGCTTTCATCATAGACTACGAAACATGCCCAATGTGGTACGCAGTTTGCAAGGTGGACGCGAAATTTGGGGAAAGCCGACCACCTTGTCGAGTGCGGCTATGTGACATAGGTCGGTCAATGGTCATACATTGAAATGTGGTCTTCGTTTTGCGAGATATAAAATTGAATGGTGTGTGTTAGGACAGCTTGGTTGATGATGTCATTTCACTGTTCGGATGTCCTCTGCGTTTAATTTTCGCTTAGAACCATCTCAAAAACAGTTGAGTTCGGATAGTGAAACTTGCCAATGGCACGCATGGAAAACGCTGTGAATCGTGATAAGATGTATCTTATACGCGTCGAAGAACTAAATTTCTTATGTCTCGCTTAAATCATCTCATTTTGGCTGTCGAGAAGTATCTCTTTCCAGCTGTCAGCAAATTATGAGCTTTTATGAGCATTTAATTGGATTCACCAACTACATGGGATATGTTTGCGCAAATCACCTTTGTTTTTCTCAGTTTGGAGCCGAAAAGTTTGGTTTACTTCTACCACTCGTTGATGGAAATCTCAGTTATTTTCTCTACCAGCTTACCGTCACATCGCCTAGCAAAGCCTTAAATTACGGCGGTCGAGCTAATTACCGGTCGTCTGATTATCCAGATGAGAAGGGGGAATGGGGGAATGGGCTCTTATGGCTAGGTGGCAATAAAAATAATAGAATACATCTCAACACACTGAATTTACCAATGGTTTTAGAGCTCTTNNNAGGTCTTCTGTTCTTTTTCAGGAATGATGCCGATGTGTCCGAATGGACTTTGCAGACAACCATACAATGTAGACTCGGTGATTGCTCTGAAGGCTCTCATGCCGCATAAAAGTGAATTCTTTGCTAATTTTGCACTCGAAAACCAAGGCTACGATGCGATCAAAGATGATGCAGTCACGGTGAGTGCGCCTAAAAATGCTCTCTGAAAAGTTTGTTGAAGTTACATCAACCGAAAGAAGTGCTACGAAAATCTTTGAATATTCTGCTTTGCACTTCGTACACGTTATGAACGATCTCCTCTGTAAGGGATTTAAATAACTTGTATGCGGGCTAATACCTAATACTCAATNAATACCTAATACTCAATCTTCACGCTAAACATATGAGGTGACTTCTTTGGAATTGCGAATTATAATAAATATTGGATTTTGAATGGGTCGTTTATACAACGTGAACTATGCGTACCTGCGACATTGTTTCAATGACTGAATGATCCGCAACGGCAGTGAAATCGGTGGTATACATGTCTTTTACAAGTGATGCTAATTGAAATTGATTTAAGCTGCACGAAACATAATAATTCATGTTTAGTTCATCGATATCGCCTCTGATTTCGATGTGGATGAGCGAATGATGGAAGTGAAAGTTGAAACAGACGGCGGTGAAGAAAGCGATGCAAAGGTTATTTTCGACAAGAAGGGAACCGTTGCCGATTTCATTCGTGAAGTCCGTAGGACTCTAAAGATCCTTCCATTAGACAAGGTTGATATCAACTTCAATCTTCTGCCTCCAAGCCAGTTGATTANCATCAACTTCAATCTTCCGCCTCCAAGCCAGTTGATTAAAAAGACGGATACCGAACATTGCTGCGATCTTATTTTGGCTCAGTCTATGGCAAACAATTGTGTTTAGCACTTAGCTTCATCGAGGTGTGATTGCAAGAATGTCCAATTTGCAGGTGGACATTCCTGCAATCTTCCTCTCAGGTGGGCTGCAAAAAGGAAATTTGTTGTCCAAGTATTCCCGAGATATTTCCCTGCAGAATCGAGTCGTTGTGACATCGATATATGATATACTAATACGGTAAATGCATACAAGACGGCAATTGAAGTCATTCATCTCCTGGTTAATCGCAAATGTGT
>JAARMF010001541.1:26146-36695 GCA_022844705.1 Toxascaris leonina
AAGATTTGCCGATTTTCAGCGAATCGGAAATTTGATGCATATAAAGCGATTATGACAAAGAGGTTCGTTAATGTTTAACGCTCATAGAAGAATAGTGAAGCCCAAACAGCGGTTACTAAATGAAATTGTCTAAACATTCTCTTCACTATTTGAATGTTTGTATTATTCTGAGTACAGAATAATGCCAAGTAAAAGGCTCGAAATATAAGAATTTTGCTTTCAAATAATTCTGATCGCCGCTATGGAACACTCTAAAACTCGGCACTGAGATGTCGTTGAATCGCTGAAAATGTTCTCTGCTCTTCAGCATCGACTTTTTGAACAGAAGGTTGAGGGACAAGTTTGAACAGAAGTAGTTACTCTGCGATAATTTGCCGAAATTTGTTAATTGAATCCATCAAGCGATCTGAGCAACGTACGAAAGTGAGCCAACCCACATGTCTCAGAGAGTNTAAGCGATCTGAGCAACGTACGGAAGTGAGCCAACCGACATGTCTCAGAGAGTTGTTTATTTCCTCATAAAGTATAGATGCATCGAGAAACGTGTCAAAAAGTGGTTTTCAGAAACGATGTTTATCGCAATAGCAAAGTACACAACTTCCTGGAAGGTGAACTCTTTCATTTCTCCTGTAATCAATCATTCCAACACTCTTTTCTGCTAACGCTCGTTAATAAGTGACCGATATTAGCTAAGGTAGATTCAAATGTGTTTTCAAATGTCCCCATTTGGAGTGTCAAAGAAATGAACGACAAATTTTTAAATTCCAATGTGGAGCATGCTCATATTGTTTGATTCATTTTAGTATATCCAATGTGATGCAGGTAATTTGATTGATTTCACTGTTGTGCCACTCGTCAACAGCGTAAATGTTGGATTACGTATCAATGAATCCTGGCAATATTTCATAATCACTGTTTCAGCAGCACGCCGACAAGATTTCTGACAACATTTTTGTAAGCTTTGGTTTCTGAAATTTAGGAGTGCTGAAAACGAAATCACAATATAACTTCACCGGAGTCAACAAGGTGATGCTGTTGTCCATGAGCCAAAAAGTGCAAATTTCTGATCTTCTCTTCAGCGATGTTCTCACGATAGTATACATTTCCCTTGTGGGTGGGAAAAGGGGGTGTGGAAAAGCCAGCAAATTCTGCTCTGATGTTTTTTAATCGAATAATAACAATTTGTGGCTCGATCACTAGGAGCAAGGAGATCTAGACTCATCTGCAAACGCATCAAGTTGCTAGTTGGGTGAATGCTACATTT
Organism: Toxascaris leonina; assembly: GCA_022844705.1. NCBI lineage: Eukaryota > Metazoa > Nematoda > Chromadorea > Rhabditida > Ascarididae > Toxascaris > Toxascaris leonina. The sequence goes on from JAARMF010001541.1 coordinate 27,411, forward strand.
GTGCATATTTCAAAGAATTAACTTTTGCGCACANATTTCCGATCTTCTCTTCAGCGATGTTCTCATGATAGTATACATTTCCCTTGTGAGTGGGAAAAGGAGGTGTGGAAAAGCCAGCGAATTCTGCTCTGATGTTTTTTAATCGAATAATAACAATTTGTGGCTCGATCACTAAGAGCAAGGAGATCTCGACTCATCTGCAAACGCATCAAGTTGCTAGTTGGGTGAATGCTACATTTCTGCATATTTCAAAGAATTAACTTTTGCGACACAGCTGCATTCTCATCGTTTTGCAACTTCATCTCCGAAAAAGTTTTCAGGCTGTTGTGTACCCACTTCATCGCTGCTATGGATGATTATCGTTTTCTTCATTTTCATTACTTTTATTAGTGTATTTGGTTGTATGGCCATTATATTCACCCGTTTATATTACAAATGGAAAGCGAGGTCTGGATTGTTGCCATTTCCTTCAGTGTCAAAAATGCTTCATCACTTCGAATGGCTGCCTTCTTGACTCATTACCGATTGTGAACAACAACAACATTTCTAGTGATAAGCAATCCCTATGCTGACAAACTTCAGCTTGATCATCTGATATAATCGGCCAGTCGTTGCTGGCAAGCACATTCTTANATCTGATATAATCGGCCAGTCGTTCCTGGCAGGCACATTCTTATGGATGGCCCATTTGTTCCATCAAAAATATTGTTGCATCCTCTAGTTCCCAAAACATGTCCTCATTGATCCGAGGAAGTCATTCCGATAAACGATTACTGTTTTCTGATACAGAAATCTCTCGTGTTGTCGTGATAATGAAACTCAATTTGTACTCAGTCTCTCTAAATATAAGCCCTTTATTCTACTCAAATGGGTTTATAATCATGTGGACAGAGCAAATTCTTTCGCCCCGTTACGTCCTCATCCTAGAATCCCTCCCGAAAAGAAGAGTATGTGGAGAGCGCCGATAACAGTAGAAACGCTTTTTCGAGGGTGCTCATAATCAAGCGTACTTTTAGGTTTCGGTCTAAAGTTTAAGTTGACGCAATAAATGAGTTGAAATACCTTGATAATCGCACAACTGACTTGAGCTGTTGAACGATTATAGGAAAAGACTGGAGGTCGAGCATAAACGACGAAGGGATGACGATGAAATTCGACGACTTGAAGCATTTAGGAAGAAGCAGCTCGAGATTCAGTTGCTTGCTAAGGTCCCTGCGAAAGATTATGGTAGGTTGCTGCATAACCAGGCAAACTTCTAGCTTGCGTCAAGCGAAGACATGATTTCATCCGCTCGAAAATAGCCTCCCACCCTCCCTTCGCTACATAAACTGAAAAGCGTCCAAATTCTTTCACAGCCCCCTTAGGCGTCAGCACTACTCGAACCACAAAGAATATGCGTGCCATCCTTTTCTTCCCTGCGTCGTCAATTTTTTTTTTTTTTTTTTTTTGCACAACTCTGCACCGATTGACTGAAGTGCTTATTGTTTGCTGTTTTGCTCGCTCGTTGCTTCCACCGTGAACGATCACTTCCATCCGTATAGTTCAATGCTTTGAAGGTGCCGTTTGTGAAATTGCAATTTAGCCTCATGACGTTTAGGTGACCGAAACGATGCACTGCAACCACCCAATTTCTATGTTAATCCTAGTGCATTCATTTGCTGTGTTCTTTGCAAAGCGAGAATAAGCAATGGGCTCAGGTATCGTGATCGAAGTTATCCGTACATTTTTGCTGAGTTCTCATTGGTATAAAGGGGAGTAATTTTGTTCAATCAGCAAAAAAGAACTAAGCATCACATCAAAGGCTTTGAATTTTCGTGATAATAACTGGTTCATTTTTCTGAAGCAGATTATAATTACAGAAGTACCGCACCCACAATATTTAGCGCTGCCAACGGGTATAACGCCGCCTAGTCAATATTACTGGGACAGATTCAACACTGCAAAGTTGCCGGAAGCAGATTCCGACAAGCGCAGAGTGAATGAGAATGACGAAAAGAATAGAAAGTTGCCCAGCAGGATGACAGGCTACGCTGCTCGGAATGGTGTGAAAACAAACGAGGATCGAAAGCAGACGTTAATGAATCCCCCTGAGACTTCGAAGAACTTACCGACGGAGAACCTGAAGGCAGTCCTCGACGTACGACTGTTTTTTCTTCCTAATTTCAACGTGATGATATCAGAGAAGATTCTGATTATTTATCACTCACTTGTTGATAGAACTCTTGTTCGTAGGATTCCGAAGTAATACCGCTCCACGAGAAGTTCTACTTTTTTGCACCATTTTCTTGGGCCGTAAGAAGTTGACACAATGATTTCTTATTCCTTGCTGTTTGAATTAGTTTCAGGTAATTTCGATCTATTGCAGTTCTCGTTCGCTGTTGAATCACCGTTATTTTCTCTTAGCAGCTCGAAATCATAAACGAATTGTTCATCATGAACTAGATAAGATACAGTCGGGATGAGTCCTCCAAACTTGTTGCTGTGTTCTTCCAGCTTCTATTTCTTGTGCTCACAAACATCTGCATGCGACGTTTAACGGAATTCACTCTTCACAGCGCCTTATCTGATTTTACGAACGATTTATATCGTGGCGATGGAATTGTACTGATATGATGAATCTTTGTTTGTTTATTAGTGAAGGCCTTCAAGGAACTCGTCATAAAACAATATTTGAGTTATACATTATGCTAATATTCAGAAACTCGAGGATAAAACCGCCGTACCACCTTCTGAATCGGTGACTGCGGCTTCTGCGTCGTATCGTTCACGACGCCGGAAATCTCATCACAGGATTCCGCAGAAGCATTCAAGCAAGCAGAAGCACTTGAACCGCAAGGTACCCCTGACACCTCTTTTGCGACCTCATGGCTGAGTTTTCTTACATGATTGGAATGATCACAAGAGCGGAGCACGTCGGCTTAGTGATACATCCAGGTGCTCATTTCGGCTGAGAGGCACCAGGATAAAGCTCCAACCGTACAATGCTTTCGCTGCATGTGGTCTGTGAGAACGCAGTGCAGCGGCATCACACTAAATTTGACCTAACCGAACGGTTGAGACCCGACATCGTCTCTTTATTTGTAGGGAGTACTGTCTCCTTGTATTTTCTATTAACGATTATAAAATTTGTTTGCTCCTCCGCTGCATATGGATTGATTGTGCTCAACAGTTGTAGCTTTGCAACTGTCAGTTTCAAGAAAACAATGTCAACTTACAGAAGAAAGGACGCGTTGAATGGGAGCAATTTGTGAATGAAGACGTTGTGTCTTCTTCGGCGTCATCTTCGGCACAATCATCAAGACAAGTCTCTGCGAGGAAGAAATCAACTAGACCACCATCGACGAGCTCTTCGAGTGAACATAGAGTGAGTTGTGTTATTCATTACTGACAAAACAAGTGCCTCAATTTGCTATTTCAGCATTATGATGGAATCGTTAAGGAAACAGAAATTTCGAAAAGGCGGTGGTTATGTGCCACACTTTCAATTGGTTCCATTCTTCAGGAGCCAGTTTCAAAGATAAAGGACATGGCATAATTTTGACTTATGTGAGGCAGATGAACTCTCGCCCATGTATAACTTATTATCAACTGGGTGTTGTGATCTACTCAATAACTCAATCGTTCATTACTTACTAAATCAGTATTGAATCAATATGTCGACAATTAATGTACCTTTCCAGCAAACCCATCGAAGAAAGCATCACCACCGGAAACGAAGAAGAAGCGAATCTGGAAGTGGATCACACCGTCGTACACGGAAACGAAGCAGAGCCACTTCAGCGCATCACAGAAATCGCAAGAAGAAAACAAAAGACAAGGTATGCGGAAAGCGTTCGCAAAATGCCTCCATAAAACAATTCGTATTCACTTCTTCAGCTATACATACACACATTTTTTGCTCGTTCTCCCGAATGCTGCTCAAAGCAGTGAAAACAAAAGTCCGATATTGACTCCTGCAGAGAAGAATACACCTCGGTTGAATGCGCTCGTTTGCAGTTCTTTACGCCGAGCCGAACATTTCCGTGGGAACATTGGACCACCCACTTCGAATTTCGATACGATCACAGATATAGACTATGAAATTTTCGCATCATCTTACGAGGTGTCTCGTAGAAGTGTCAGCTACTTCAGTTAACTGAGTTTGATGTTATTTCAAGGAATACATGTGGTTGGTACTTGCTCGGAAAACTGGGCACTGTGATGTGAAGTGCGCAAACCATTAGTCATCGAAACGTGGCTTTTGTAGTCTATGAGCAGATTTCTATTTACCAGCAGATCTGACCGGCCACTGGTCGACGGTCCACACATGCTGTGGTCGTTGCCACCATTTCAGTTTAGCAGATGTGACGATCAGCTGAGGAACTAAGGTCTTCTNATGACGATCAGCTGAGGAAATAAGGTCTTAGGTCTTCTTTATAGAATGATAATATTTCCTCCGAGGATGTGGGGTGGGGAGGTGTGGGGCACTAAGAGGAAGATTAAAGGGAGAATTCTATCTCACTAACCTTGAGAATCTCTCGTTTTTTTTTTTCAAAGGAAATTGCAGAAAGAGCCACAGCGAATATTTGTGTAACATTTTAGAGGCGTCATCGAAGCAAATATAAAATCGATGCTTTCAAAACTGCCGCCTTCATTGAGCATATGGCGAGAGGCAAACATAAAATACGAGAAGCTCAACCGAACGCAAATCTTCTACTCGTCGCCAGTGAAGCGACCCCTTCTGAGTCGACACGTCCCGAGCCTTCCGCCCCATTATCCGGTGGGTTTTTAGGCGCTTTCAGCGCTTTTGCACATGCAGACAGATTTGGCAATGCAGCTTTAACCAGAAGATATCGCGATGCTTTGCGATAATATGAAATGCACTAGATTCAAACGATTACGAAGTTGCTCGCAACTTCCCTGATGAGCGTTATAGCGAATGATATGGAATGCTGCGAACCAAAAAGAAACAAAATTATTAATTCCACGAAATTCCACTAAATGTTCGCAAATGAGCAAAGCGATGATGGAATTTGCTACCTTTCGTTCAACGAACTCAGCGCAGCAGAAAAAACACATATGGATGAGTATGAGAAACGAAGAAACACATCGGAAGAAGCAGAAGGGCGCATAACAAGCTTGAAACCAATTCTTTGTTGGATAGGTATTATTTTTGAGGAGCTTGACAAATGTAGGACTGGGCTTCAACTGAACTCTTTAGTGAGATGCAATAATCGGTTCTTCTTGCAGCCAGAATGGTGACTCCAGCACCTGGCTCATTCAGCACATCTTCCACCACAAAGTCAGAATCGCAACATTCCTCTCGTCAGTTCATTCAACTCGTCTTTCCAATTTTCATTCCTCTTGCCTTAAATGAAACATTTAACGAGGAAGTCAGATGAATTCTACCCAGTAACTTTCTTTGGTCCCCAATATATATAAACTGTACATTCCATCGCTTTTGAACATTTAATGACATTTAATGACGCTTGGATCAACTCTTTTACTTGTTCGAGCGTAACATGCGTGCAGCAAAAAGCTAATTTGCAGCACAAGTGCTTCACAACCTCGAACTTATTGATTCTCATTTTTGGCTGAATCCAGCTATGCTGTATTTGCTGAACGTTTAAGCGATCGGCAAAACTGCTCCGATGAAAGGAGTTTGCAGAACCGCATCACGGCGGTTCGCTTCGATAGATTTTTTCCGTTGTAAAATTGCCTGGTTTCACCTGACATGTTAGCCTCGGCTAATAACTTTTGAATCTGCTAAGGTCAAAACTGCATCATTCAACTACTTACGTTTTTTTCTTTTTGAAGACGGATTCTATAGTTACAGAAGAGAGCAACTACAAAACACACTCAACAGCGTCACGCAGGCGTAGAAAGCGACGAAGATCGCACAAGCGAGCAACCGGTCAGTTCTTCTGTGACAGACGTATAAAATTCCTACCCTGATAAAATGAATAGAAAGTATGCCAAAAAAGTTGCCACGATAAGCGTTTTCCAACTTGGGTTACAGTATTACCATGATGGTCAGAAGAGGCCAGAAGACGGCGATCAATACACAGATTGTGACGGGGAGTGGGGAATCGCCAAAAAGCTATAGAGAGGGTTTGCTGGATTCGTTCGAATGGGCGGGACGACCTGTGGAGGTATTGAAAAGAAGGTGGTCCCACTAGATTTCTAGCGCTGAAGTCCGTTCACGTCTCAATTATTCATTCAAGATCTGATCAGTTAGAGCTATGTTGAGATCAGGCTATCACTGCATGATGCACATTATATCTTCAAAATTCTGCCCTCTTAGTTGTTACGGTTCGCCGATTGATACCGCCAGGCGAACCGACACATACGTACGCACATGCAGAATATCTGCCAAAGGGACTGACACGTCCGTGCATACGTATGGACCTGACGTCACCATGGGGTTGTATCGTGAAAATATGGAGAAGCGGAGGTGAAGGCTATGCTTGGGCAAGTTCTGGCCTCCAAAACATCGGATGACAACGTTGGTTCTACTTGATGAGCTGAGCCAATACTCTGCGCAGAACTGTCAGTTATTTGTCCGCAATACTAAGGCGTCATTCTTGAAACCCTCCCGCTAGGTATTCGGTTTTTGACAAAAGGTCAGTTATCACAGCGAAGAAGATAACGTGTATCCTGCTTCGAATCTTTATGGGCAATCTGCTTACAGCGAGCAGGCATTCAGCAGTGCCACGAAAAGGTATGCCCAAGATGCGTCCTCGACGACCTCAATCGACAAAGCTTGTAACCGATCGCACACAAAAAGAGACGCCGCCTAGTGCACTCATTCGGGTTCTTTTTCATTTATTCATTGATCACTTCCCTCGAGCATGATGCTTCGGCTAAGAAATGTTCCAAGATATTCATCTGAAGCAGTAAAGACAACGAAATTCTGAAGGTATGCGAGGACAAAGGGAACCTCTTCCGGAAACGTGAAGAAAATTTTATTGTGCTAATCTTTTCGACTTAGGCTATTGATGTCCCTTCAGGTGAAGCTGCCTAGCTTGGGGTCGAGTCCTATTCGTGTATAGCATCGCGTTATGGAATGTCGATTTTTCTTTAGAATTTCAAACACCGTGAAATATGAAACCCATCGTAATCCATCATTCGAACGCCTTAACACTCCATATTCACTGAAGGAATGATTAGTGATCACGTGTACCCGAAGCACTGACTCAAAAAAACACTCGTAGTTCGCGGCCGTTAGATTCCTTTCCATAAATTCTCCACGCGAATAACAATTAACTGTCCAGAAGAGGGCGAACACAGCGCTGGAAATGACCGAACCGAGCACCGCTTCATCTGAAGAGAAGCCGAAGGGCGATAATGCTGCAGCATTCTCGACAGTGGTCAATATGCCTCCAAGTAATCACTACTCCTGAATCTTAGTAATCAACACGTCTTCCGGGATTTTACTGCATTTATGCCTCTCCTTCTTTTCTAATCTCTTTTCCACCCTCTTGTCTAGCCATATAAGGTGGTATAGGTAAATAATGGAAATGTCTTTGAAGTTCATTTTTCCACAACTGGATTCGTTAAATATATTTTAGTCGGACGTCCCAATTCCATTTTCGTCTCCCAACTCGTTGCACTTTGGCTTCATAATGACGGGTGATCTCTCTCACCCACCCCTCAGAAACCTCATTTTCAGTAAAGAGGACTGACATCCGTTTCGATAATCAGTGAGCTGGTTATTAATCGGTCCGCACTTATCAAGATTGACCAATTGATGGTGACCACTTCAAGAGTTTTAAACCTGGACTACGAGTCAATTCATGCAGATTGATATCACTGCTCAAGAGACAATTTTCATAGAAATAATTGTGAGATGCCTCATGTTATTTCGAGTTATGGCTGCAACTTCAATTTGGTAAATTTCGAAATTTACTCACCTCTCATTATCACCAGAACTGATGAAGTCTCAAGCAAAGTATTTCTCTTCAGCCAGCCCATTCCTTGGTGACAACTCGCACTGGACAAGAGCATCGGATAAGAGAATGCAAATCAAGCCAAGCAAAAGCTCAAGTTCAGGTATATAATCACGCACCTAAACTTCAGTACAGCTTTTAGGGTACAACTTCGTCTTTTGGCGCATTCCAACGAAGCGCTTCATCAATACCTTTTTCCTTTGAACAGTCGAAAGCAAAATGAACACGCATGGATCTGAGGGACTGCGATCAGCGGAATATACCTTCCCCAGAAATTTAAGTGGGATGATGATTTTAGGGATCTTGGGAATCCATCGCCGTCTGTTCAAAATTTCGAACAAATCGCATCTGGGAAATTGGTCGAAGATTGTTTCATTCAAAACCAACGAGAAAAAAATTAGTGAAAAAAATTATAAGGCTTATGAAAGAGAGCTGAAAATGTTTCTTTGAGGTGGTCGAATAAGCGTCTCACTGCTGCTCCTACAGAGGGCGTTCCAGTCTTCTTCAACCTTGTTATGATAGGTACTTGGGCATATTGGGCTGTTGTGCGCTAATGGCAGTGCAGTTCTGTGCTAACATGTGTCCCTCTGCCCTCCTTCTTTCCATTCTTATTTTCGACNTCATGTGTCCCTCTGCCCTGCTTCTTTCCACTCTTATTTTCGACGCAGACGTCGTCGAGAACAGGAGTGGGTACACGAAGGGCAGGGAGACCTATGGCGCTGCAAGATTTGTTCAGTATAGTATGTTCAATTCGAGGAAGGCTAGGGGAGTCGTAGATCCTTATATGATTTCACCAGGAAACAGGATTTTGGGCTGAGCAGCAGTGGACGTAAAGGGGAATGAAAGGGACTACTTGAACTGAAGGGAAGTTTCAAAAAAATATAAACGTCTGATGATAAGAAAACTTGTTNAAATAAACGTCTAATGATAAGAAAACTTGTTGTACAAGTTCAAGCAAGAGTTATACTCCAAATAAGCATATTTCATGACAGCAAACAATTTTAAGTAATAAAGACAATTCTCTTGGAAACAAATCAAATTGTAACATGCAAAGCGGTTCAACAGATAATAAAAAGTGGCAAGTTATTGTTCTGAGAAGTTCCAGGTGAATTGCGTCAGGTTATTGTTCATCCACAAGAACGAACCTTTGGAACCCCATCTGATAAAAGAACCTTGGAGAGATTGCAGCGAGAGAAAGAGGGAGAAAGGTTTGTCATGTAATAATTTAGGCAATCGTCGTCTTGATTGTATTGAGCGAAATCTTGCGGAACAGTACAGCAGAATAAACACATTAAGATTTGAGCAGAGGTAGATGGAAAAGAGCTGTTCGCAAGTTTAAACAGCAAAGATGCGGCGG
>JAARMF010001542.1:4312-28394 GCA_022844705.1 Toxascaris leonina
CCCCCCCCCCCCCCCCCTCCTCCCCCTATTCCCAGTCCTCGGCCCCTCCTTCCCATCTTTTCTCCTCCAAAAATCGTTCCCTTTCTGAGCTTGAAAGCCGAACATTTGATATGCGCAGTAATCGAATGGAAAGAGTTTTGATAATAGTCGTTGATGTGGAAGGTATATGTTGTGGTGAGAGCTAAAGTAAGCGTTTGTTTTTGCAGTGGGGTGTGTTCATATATCAAGATCCCTTCAAATATTTCGTTTTCGCTTTCCCTCCGTCTGTCGACTGAAGTAAGGGATTAGTTGCCCTTCTGTGACTTTGTTGGTACTTATAAATAGCTGCTTCTTGGTAACACAGTATTTGATATGCACGTAATCGCATTAAGGTTGTGTAGTTAAATGTATGGTTAATGATTGCAGGTGTGCAGGGTCGTGCTCAATAGAGGCGTCTCGATGTTCTCCAGTCGATGAAGGTGTTGCTGGTGAGGTGGCCGAACTTGCTGAATACTTCTCGCAGTTTGTCGCAATGAAGTTGAAGATGTCTTCTCTCGCAGAAAGCATGTATGTGTAGTACCTCCTCAATGGCCGCTGCATATTCTCAAAGGATGCGTCATTCGCACATTTCTCAAATATATATGTGGCTGACATAACACGCCGTTCGCCTATGAGATCGAACTGTGTATACGTAAGAATAGAGGTAAGAATAAGTGACATGCTTTATGGCAAGTTTAGTATACAGTTGACGGTGGTTAAAGAGCATCTGAACATGTGTTTTTGAAACGATTGATAAACATAAAAGATATGTGTAGTGAGTAGCTGTGTCTAAAAACTTTACCTTATTGGTTCCTTCATCTCGTACTTTTCATCGGACGCTCGTAAATTCTGCAGATGTTGTCTGTTGTCTTTGGACGTAATTTTAGTGTTGCAGTTATCCTCGTAAATAGCTTTGCACTAACGATCCGTATCTAGGACATTGAGGGACCATGTCTAAACACATGTTCTTCAAGCGCGAAATGGTTTTGTTCATCGGAGCATTAATGTGCGACTCGTTCTTTTGGGGCATGTTATATACCCCTCGTCGCGCCTTTCTCTCAGAACACATCTTTCTCTGTGAACTACCCGAATTATTCCAAGTTTCCTATAAAGGAGCGGTTGGGCATTTTCAGAAATTGTTTTATACCATCAAGGGAGTTTTGTCAGTGTTGAGCAGAAACACGTTTATGATGAGCATTAGTGAAAGATGCTGGTACCCGCGGCTGTCACCGCCTGCTCTCTTATCAAAGATAGGGCGATTTCTTTCCCTCACCCTGTCTCTTATACTGATGAAACTCTCTTGCATCTTCATTCTGTTGCTTTCTGCCCATCCCATCTCGTTGCTTCAAAGTACGACTTAGGAAATGAGGGCTAACCTTGACACCGAAAACGTGTCAACAGGCACCCTTTTCGTACAGTTTTATTCTCGCCGTTCGCAAAAATGTAAGCAAGGGGAAGGTGTGGAGAGCTGTTTCCCCCCACATCGATGCGGAGAATGGAACGTTCCTCTCCTCTTATCATTGCCTCTTTCTAGCGTCGCCCATCTCTCCCTTCTTGCATGGTACTATCCCCGTTGGCGATTGGTACTGCAGCAACTTTTGTTTGACATTACTGAAATAGCGATCAGACCGGATGATGCGATCCGGTGCTGAGTGATGGTGATAAAGCATGCGCAAGTCGGTGTATCCTTGTTGAGAAAGTAAAGTATAGGGCCTGGACGGGTGACGATGCAAAATTTGTTTTGTTCTGGCAAACAGGCTGTTAGGATGGGTAATATAGGTGCAAAACTGCCTTTATGCAAACCTCAGTAAGTTATGAAGTGTCAACATGCGGAGGCTTGATTAAAATGTAACAATTTTGGAGCAGCGGAAGTGAACGTACTGCCCAGGTTCTACGTGTTATCAGTTCTTCTGTATCGTTAAGTCGTTGAACCGTCACCGGAACCACCTACACGATGTTGTTTCGACTGAGTTCGTGCGTTCCCGTGATTATGAACACACTGTATGCTATCTTGCCAGTAGTTTTTAAAGCGCATCAGCTTACATCTCCATGTGCCATTCGGTTGCAGTGCAGCGGATGACATTGCTGAAGAAATGAAAAGAATCAGTAGGGGTCATTACTTCTTGGTTGACCTTGATTAAAGATAATACCCAGGCAGATTGACATACAGCATTGCTTCTGTACGATATTGCTTTTTGTGACGTCATACATTGTAAAAATTGCCAACATTGATAAATTGATCAGTGTGTATTTTGCCCGGTACGTTGTGTTTCCAGATTTGCGCATTTGCTTCTGTATGGTTCTTAGTTTCTATGTTTTCAGCATTCACTTTTACTGTAAATTTTAACAAAACAACTCCTTTGTTGCCACCTAGAGCCGTTGTCTTTTCATTCATTTTTGAACGACTTTTCCTGAATGAAGTTGTGTCGCAATAAAGAGGCAAAGCTGGTGGGCGGGCTTACCTTGCAACAGGATATCGTGTAGGAAACAGCCGCTTGCTTAGCGGCTATGTTTAATCGGACGTCACTTATTCAGACCCACTAGAGATCGTTCACGAAGTGACGAATGCCTATTTCGACTATTTCTTGAAAGAACATACACCTGCAGGATGCTTAAATGACTGATAAACGATTACACAGAAACACTGCTCAGTTTGGCAATTCAAAGTATGAAAGAACCAATACAGTCGGGGGAACGGCAAATGTCGATAAAGCCGCGTGTCTCCTTACCTGGGAGCGAAACGTCGTCGTTAAAGAATGCGGCTGTGATAGACACACAAAAGGTACGACTATTCGCACAGCAGCGGAGCCTGGAGTGTGCGGGTGGATTACGTGAACCATAACCGGATCGTAGAGTGCGCAGAAGACAGACGAAAAGCAGAGTGCTCCGATGTAAAGCAACCAAAGAACAATCTGTCGAGGAATAGTTGCCGCTAGGGAACGAGCGACAAGCATCTAGCATGTTTTCTGAACCATCTCCCCCCTTAGGAATTGACATTTCAACAGGAAACACAGAAAACTCCTCATAAGGATGGCGATCCTTCGTTCAAAATTACCATAATAATAAAATGTAGCAAAAACAGTCCAGCACCATCCGTACGACAAATGAGATATGAGTGCACAAGCAAAAGGCTAATGAGGTGCCATTTATTCCGCACATAGTTACAATTAGTGAAAACAATCTGCAGACATCAGTGTGAAGAACGTATCTTCCTCTGCTCCGGAAGCGTCCACCTCGATTACGCAAGACGCTGCATCATATGTCACTTAGCTTATCACTTCATTTATTTTAGTGTCACATCATTTTCTGCGACGTTAAATTACACTTTTTCACAGTGAATTCACACCATTTCACAGTAAGCAAGAACTTATGAACAAACCGCGAAAATAAACAACATACGAACGAATTACTCCATAAAAATAAACCAGATATAAACATTATTCCACAAGGAGGAGCCAGACATAAGCCAGATACAAACATCATTCCACAGAAAGAAGCCAGATACAAACTATTCCACAGATAACATAAATGAAGATAAAACACATCAAACAGCACAAATAAATTACTTTCAGAAACTGCCTTGCGAAAAGACCATTCTTACAGAGGAGACAAACATTCTTACAGAGGAAACAAACATTCTTGAATAACATCGTTCTTAGGGAAAGAAAACAAACATCGGAAAACAAAACAATCTTTCCTAATCATCGCGCTTCTTTAATGTTTGTGAACGGGATACCAAGTGGTATGTAGTGTCTAGGTCAACCCTAAAATTCTGTGCCACCAGTGGAAACTTTGTGACAACAGCAATCTCAAGTCCAATGCCCATCCCACAAAACCGCGAAGAACATTTCTATTGCACAGACCTCGAGAATTGTTTTTGCTTTTTTCTGTTGAGAAGATTAATTTGTTTTCGAAATCAGAAAAATGGTGGGGATGTGACCGTTTCACTTTAGCATTACGGTCTGTAATGTTCGTTTGAGCCACTTCCTGTTGGAAAAGTTCTAGGAGCGGGCAGTTGTCACCGAGGACGAATCATCACTTGTGGTCACATAACGGTTGTAAGTGAGGTAGTGGAACACAGGATGTCGAACAGGAACCATTTTAGAGCCATCTGAAAGCCAGTTTCGGGGTGCTACCACTTCACTTCCCTCTTCGCACAAACGCTCTTCAAGCCACGATGTGAAACGTTCCTTACGTCTTGCCACCATTATTTTGTGTTTCTGCAAAACAGTCACTCACTGAACAAGAACAATTTTGTTAAAGCCATCGCAGTCCTCACTGACCTTGCAGTCTGGGCTTTATCGTCAACGCTTAGTTGTTCTTCATTAAGGATAAAAAATGAAAGTAGTAAAAGATTAAACGGCTGAGAAAATTTCCGACTGAAAGGCGAAGAACCCATCACTTCTTAGGGAGGGGAAGGTGTCACCTCCGACTTTCTCGAATTCAAGCAAGCTATCGCTTTATGAAGTAAACAGAGATGCAGCTGAAGTCTTGACTATACCTTTCATAAGCAACGTGGAGAAAAAGCAACTGCGGCCGCAACAGTAAACGGCTAGAACAACTGTAACGAGGTGTTTCTATCCATCTCTTCCGTAGCATCTGTATCCGCCGTCGACACCATTCATGACCAGCCGCGTCTAACAGTTCCACAAACGAATGAAACGATTAACAACTTTACTAAGAAGCTTACGAATGAAACACGCTTACTTTGGCTCCACGCTGAGGTGCTCCATTGCGGAGAAGGATATCTGACGACCCGTCAACGAAGCGCATGTGGTAGTTATCAGCCGGCGAGAAGTGCACATGTAGATCTTCTTTGATCATGACAACCGCCTTCTCCCTCTCCTTATCTTTTTCGCTCGGCCGTCCTTTGCCACGGCCCTTACCCTTCTTCTTGGCTTCCTCTTCTTTTCGCCGACTGCAACATTTACTTGATGGCTATCATTCACTCCACCGTATCGTTCATAGCTTCTGTCGCCTCAGCTTTTATCCAAAGTATTTACGAACCCCAGTAAGGAACCACTGCCAAAGATTCCTTCCATGATAAAGGGAATTTTTTCCTAAATCTGTTTCGCTTGTACTGTTGAAAGTATGGACGGATGCAAATGACTTATGTGCATCTAATTCTTCAATTCTCTGAAAAGTCATTTTATTGATTCACATCAGTGTGGACAAGCATTTACGAAAGATGTGATTGTGCCATAAACGAGTAGACAAGATGTGTAAATGAGACAACTAAGCAAAAAAATAGAGTAAAACAAGAGAACAGTCGAAGAGGCTTCAACTTTGGCAAAACACGAATGCGAAAATAACGAACTTATTGCGCTCCGCGCCTTGTCGAACAAGCCGCATTAGAAAGACGGGCTTCTCGGCGATCGCTTCGATGAAATGCTGCTGCTCGCCGGATGTAGCCGAAAACGATGGTGACTCCTCACAAAGTGACTGCAAGTTTCCATATATCTCAAAAAAAAAAAAAAAAAAAAACACAAATAATTCGAACTAAACCTACAGAATATGTCACCAATCACAGTTCATTTGGAGTTCTGAACAAGGGCTCCACCCTCCCCTTTTCTCTCCTACCCCCCCCCCCCCTCCTCTCACACACATCACTCAACTGTATAAAATATAGCTGGTAGCGTATTCCTGACGTAGATGCCTTCGCACTAAGCTTAGCTGGTTTGTGAGCATTCTTGACAACGTATATTGTGTTTCAACCGCATCCCTCATCGAACGAATCCTATCAACAATCAGTAAAAAGTGAAATATCAGCCTGAAATTATTGAATTATCTAAAACATGAATTTGAAAACTAGTTGAGCAAGTTCGAGGTTAATAAAAAGTCACAACAGCACACATTTCAAAACAGAATGCTTCACTTGTTCAATAAGTTGAACGTTCCTATAAAGCAACAAATGCACTAGAGACAACTGGCGACACATGAACACCAGAACCGCTCACGAAGAGAAAAAAAACCTGCCTTGATATAATGGCGTGCATAAAGACTCCATTTGTGGTCATCATTAGCGGGCTTTTCAGTTCCCTCCTCCACCGTGTCTGAGTCAATCAGTTCTACTGTTACCTTATTCTTCTCATGCAAGAAATACGTCTTGAAGCAATTTTGATTGGCCAATAGCTGAAAACCATTCCGCTCAAATCGAATCTCATAAGCCATAACTTCATCGACAACTTAGGAAAGGGTTTCAGAATTGGTGGAAGAAGAAAAGAAGTAAATTCGCGCATTTAAATTCAACGAAGTATGTCCGCTGTTGTGCCCCAACTTCCTATACATCTGGATCTCGTGTGAAGTACTGTCTATTCCGGATGCCTCCCATCTAAACTGCACCTGTGCAACTTAGTACGTCAAGATATTCAAGATGCATGAGCAGAGATGATCCAACTAACAAGTGACGTATTCACGAAGATGTGAAATGCTAATAAAAACCTTTAAAAAAGCTCAACGATGTTCTTCTCTCGGATACTTGCAACTTGTCACCTAAATAAAAAACAATGACCAAGCAGAAGTCCGAAGCTCTCAGAAATGTTCCAAACAACGGAAATCCTTTTTGCATCATTATAATTACTGACCGCTGCAGAAAGGCATAAGCCCAGGAAACCTATTATATTCCAACCAGGTGATTCATTCTTCTCCGTTCAAATAAGGGTTTCTGAGGAAGTATGACAACAGGACCACTAAGCGTTTTAGCGGCCAAATCTTATCTGAAACCCTCAACCTTTGAAGAAACGTAATGAAAGATTAGCCCGATCGAAACCAGCAATAACCTGCTCAACTGCTGCTTGATAAGCAGCTTCGATTCGTTCTTCGTTAGCAGTTCTGCCGTAGGTGTTCAAAGGCTTTTCGAAGCGATATTTCTGGTAAAGGTCCATCGTACCAATGTTCGCCTTCAAAACACGTAGATTACAAAGTAAACAGCTGAATGATGCGTGCATTTTGTTTCAAATCACACCCGTTGTCACATCTTCAGTACACTGCAGATAAATGCATAACAAAGAAAACATTCTGAAAACTTCGGCTTCCAAGCTTTTTTGTTGTGAAAAATCGGATCGCCGGACTGTTTCCTCCTTCGCCTCCCATTCTCCTATATACTGACTGTGACTCTTTTTCTTCAACTACTACAATGCCAACATTACTGCTCACTCCATATTACTGGCTCACGTATGCAGTCCAGCAAAAAACAACGACTTCAAACTAAAGGCGGATGATCTGCATGCATACTATACTGCTGTCACATCATATGAGCTAACGGCCAGGTTTTTGTTGGATAAGCAACAAAAGCGCGCCAGCAGATGAAGATCATTTCTCGAACAAGGACAAAAAATCGGTTTGAAAACTGCTAAAGTACTTAAACATCACTCCCATCAGATAAGAAAAACTGAACCAAAACAGGTTCTACTAGCCCGACCTGTTTTAATTTTATTACAGGAATTAACGAGAAACTGCAAGGTTGGCATGACTTATGCGGTTCGAATTTTATCTACTGAGCTCCATGTACCTGCTAAGTTCCAATAACTCTATCTACACCTCTTTTTGAGCTCATGCTCCCGGTATATGCCCGACTGCTCAACCGTGTTGGTAAATTTTCAACAGATGTAAGCGCGTCAACGTATATCATAATATTATTTTCAACATTGTGTCCAGTAGTTTCAAGTCTGTTTTGACCAACGGTAATATTATCTACGTTGGCAATCCAACTGGCAGCCGTCTAGTCTATTCTAAACACAATCTTTCCGTTAAGCGTTCCCATAGCCTTCATATGGAATATACACGGGGATGTCCTGCGTCACTATGGCTTCCTCAATATTATTCATATTATTCTATTTAGGTCCCCCTCTGCTCTCACAGAAGATGAAGCCTGAATTACTGCCACCAGTGACTTTCTTGAGAGTTTATTACTTCTTCAGAGGACATCGCCTGCAATTGTCGGCCCATTGTCGTTATTATTTTATCCATCGTGAATGTTATGTAAGCGTCTGTCCCAAACATGTTCCTGCAAATATTCGAACGTCAACTTATTGCTTAATATTGACGGCTGCTGGAGAATCGAACGATTTATTACTGCAAACTGTGGGAATTCTTTACTGATATTGCCAGATGAACGGTCTTCTTCCATCGAACTGTCCCAAAAACACATAAAAGGCTCTTCCTCTTTATTTCTCTTGCTTAAGAAAAGTGACAATGTTGGGCACTAAGATTTTACCAGAACTCCTGCGTTCTTGACCTTCAAGTCCAATTCCAATGTTGCGGAATAAAACTAAAATCATGATGACTGCACCTCTGCAAACCACCATGAATATTGATGAAGTGACATCGCTGTTTAAGGTTTTCATCATCACTCTGCTTACCTATCAGACGGTCGAAAATAAGACATTCTTTAGGGTCGGAAACGATCCCACTCCAATATTTTGGATCTTCGAAACCGCAGAGTTGTTAACTTTTCATGGCATTATTTAATGACAGATAAGGCAACAGTTTTTTGCAGATTAACTGTTGCCTCATCACTATTACCAGTTTGATGATAAAGGATTTTCCGAAACGATAAAGCTTAGTGGTCGCAGCAAACGAGAAATGTGAGATAAATATCACGCGCATATAGCACGGGGATGCCGTGTGCAATATAAATCGCACACGAAGAGTGAATCACAGGCTGACAACAATTCTGAAGATAGCCATACATTTAGGGAGTGGGTGGGAGGGGAGGGGAAAGGGTATAACACTGAATGGCTCTACAAATTTCAATGTTTTTCAAAAAGGAGATCTTATCAGGTTTCTTTTGCGCACATCACTTGTTGCTCCTAATCACACTCTTAGAATATTGAAAGTTTCTGAGGAAAGGGCAGCACACTCGTAATTATAAATTCCAGTACTTTCAAAAACAGCTTACTATCGATATAGGAGGGGGAGAGGGAGGCGTAGTGTGCTTTTAGAGAAGCTTGCTTTCAACATTTTATGTATATCCGCGAAATACACCTATGGTCTTTTCGACGATCCCCATACGACGGAAGTATATCATGCTCCGTGCGACATAGTTCTTTTATGAAATGGGGTGAGAGAAAGCAGATCGCTTCAGAATTGTGACGTGAAGTGCCGAACGTATAGCGTGCACGTGGTTGCCTTATAGGTCCTCTCATAATATGATGCATCTGTCAAATTCTGCACCATGGCACCTGCCCTACGCTTTCAGTTTTTGTTCCACTGTCTTCTTTTCGTAGTTGCTGTGTCTCAGGTTTCTTGTTTCTATGCATCACTTTCTTACCTGCTGTGTCCTCATGTTTCTAGGCTGCATGCGTTAGGCCTTCAGGGCTATGTACTGAGCTCCCGTGCCTTATGTTCCTAGATTCCACTGCCTCAACATTTCCTGTTCTTGAGCATCTAGATGAAAAGAGAGTGCGAAGAAGTCACGTGTGTGGGTACTGATGTTTTAAAATTGCAAACTACCGCCCGGAGGCTGTCTTTGAAAAAGATCCGCTGGTTGATAAAGAAGGCAGGATAATTAGCATCCGACCGAGAGAAAAAAAGCAAATAAAGAAAACTTTCTTCTGCTCACAAGAACAAATTTCCTTTCAAACTCAATTTACCAAATTGAAAAAGCTTATGCAGCCTCTTAGTCATCCATCACATTGCCCCGAATTCTAATGCACACTTCAAAAAGGTCAAGAACATACAAAAAACTACAATAGGAAAAAGGAAAACTCGTAAAATAAAGTAGCAGAGCGGTGCAAAGGTTCAGGCCGTCGCTTATTCCAGCTCCGTCAATTCGACTCGCTTCCGGACCCGGCTCACAAAAACTCCCAAATGCGAAGCCGCAGTCAACATTCTTCAATTTAAAAAAAAAAATGTTCCTCTCTGTCTACGCTCGTAATCAGCGGTTGGAGCACTGAGGTGGTCGAAGACAAACAACTGCGAACAAAGAATTCTGCGTTACATCTGACATCATTCGGCTGCCCAGCTAACTCATTTGGGTCTAACTAACTTATTAGGTAGTAAATCTTAGTAGGGGTCCCCTCCTATAACTGCAAAGTCTTTACCTTATCAAAAATATGACTTCCTTTCAAATAGCAACACGCAGCTAAAAGCCGAAATTCTTTAAAGCATTTGTTCATTTTGATAATTCTTGACCGCAGTGGTGCTGACGTTCGAATCCCAAAATTGAAAAGCAACCTGATAGAATCCTCGAAAGCTTGAGCTTCGACCTGACCATCAAGAAGGTTTTTGATCGCCGATATCAACGACCTGTAGAAATTCTCGGGACACTGGGCACTCTTCTTCAGAAGATGGAGTCCTCTTTCTGTGTCGCTATTTACGCTCTGCTCGGCGCCTCCATTCCCTTTATAACGACGCAGTACTTGCTCTCGCTCTCGATGCATGCGCTCTTCTGCCTACAGTATGTGAAAAGTATCGTCTACTTTGCCATATTCGAGCAGGTGCATCTCAATTAATTAGAAACTTTTGAAAAAATTGTTACTTTGCATCTCATGAATGAGCTAGTAATGGTTTACATGAACAAACGAAGCGAGCATCGTATTGCCGGCTTCATAAAAGACTGCTGCTTAGTGCACTTCCTATACTGCAAGCACCGGGCATTTACCCTCAACGAGATAATTCTGCAGCACAGCTCAAAAACATCGGTTTTATAATGTGCCATAATATCGGCCTCTACGTGTCACCACTCCATTCGAGCCATGAAATGAAACAATATTGTAAGCTCTGCCGAAATGCTTCCTATGCTACCTTACAGCTTGCTAGCATTTATCTGGAAGATGCATTGCCCGTATTTTCCAACCTAAATTACATAAGTTCACCCGAACACATGCATTTCTCACTGTCTTTGTAGCTCTCCTTTTACGGACCCCAATCTGCGTCTGGAAACCATCCACACATTTTGGCAAAGGTCTAAGACTATTGTTTCAAGATATGTCATCGTCGAGAAGTCTTAAGGTTCGGATATGTTATTTCACCACAGCCCTTATACTGAACAACAATAAGCCTATTAAATGAAACGAATTATTTTGAAATTTCATCCTCGATAAAAAAAAGAAATATCCCTCAAGAAGGACAATGCGTTCAATGAAAGCTGTCGCTCAACGCAGTGATGAGAAGAGGGAGAGGGGGGGGGGGGGGAGAATGAAGAGAAAGCACTATTCAACAGTAAGGCAAATATACGAGATATAACGGGTAAATGTTACTGTACCCTGTAGCTCTCGAGCATCTCCGATGTCTTCTTCTTTAAACGTGCCAGCCTGTCGCAAAGCATTTGATGCAGACGAAGAAATACACACCACGTATTCGCGCCGAAAAATAGCCGATACGAGGTGCCCAAACGTGGCTTCACTTCTACTTCTTCAGCTGCAACCTGCAACTTCCGTTCTGAATTCTACACAACCCAGCTCACACACTTCCCTCGTTATCGTCTCGTAACGAACTGTGGCTAAAAACGGACGCTTATACAACTATCTCCTCCCTCTCCCACGAAATAACTGACTATAAATAAAAACGGCTTGGCTTGCAACACCTGCAAAGGGCTTTGTTAAAAATAGCGACAAAAAATGAGAAGTGAAAATGCGCCGGAAATGCACAATTCGATGCTGCCCCTTTCTAAGCCAACATGAACTCTTAAACGCGTGACATGAGACAGCGACCTCCAGATGCGTTTATTCCTACGTCTTACTTTTTACCTATTCCAACTGCTCATACGTTATGTGCGCTCTATGAACGCTCTTGTGGGGGTGTGTACCTGCCAATTATGTGCGATAAATTGTGATGCTTACAAGTCACCCCATGGAATCTTTTATAATGTTCAGTAAAGTAAAGCAAAGGCCAAATATTCTTCTGTGTTTTCTGCCATTAAAACTGATAATAAGATCGGAAACACACGTTGCTGCCGTCGTTAGTTGATGACGCCGAAAGGCGTTTCTCGTTTGCTGCGAGGGCTGCCCTCCTTGAAGTGCGTGTTCCGCCACTCGTATCAGCTTCCTCATTCTCTGAAATCAAGCGATATGGAGTGATTAACAAAAAGATTGAATCATTTCGAAGGGAAATGCCAGATTGCACGTAACAGTGTTATTCAGCAATCCTTGCAAATAAATTTCGAACACTTTCGAACTTCTAGATTAGATGCGACCTTAAAGAAGCGCCATATATGCAAATAATTTTTTCCATCATACCTTACATATAGCGCACGATGCTGCAGAAATAAACCTGTCTCTTTAAGTTCCTGGTGTAAGCCCCATTGAATGGGCTTATGACTGCCTAAAAATTCTGAAAAAAAATTCGCAAAAAATGACCCCCCCCCCCCTTCCTTCTTTCGTAGTCGAGAACAGTCAACAAAATTTTTGAGGTCTTCGAGGAGTCAGTCACAACTACACAATAAAAAAGGCATGAGAACTGAAAACCATATGAGTTTCGAAGAAAAACATCTAGAACTCCGAAGTTTTGGGCGTCTTCACCAGTCTGATCGAGCCAACGCTCATCATTAGCCAGCCACTTAAACATGGCCACTCTAACAACGCTACGGGACAAATCTCACCATTGCCATATAAAAAGTGATATTTGGCAACCCTTTAATTGGTGCTTTTTTTTACAGCAGGGAACCCAAACTCAAAGTCACTAAGGAGAGAAATTTTGAAAACTGATGACAGTGGGAAGAGCACAATGGATCAGATGATATATGAAACCTCACAACAAATCCCTTCCCACCACTTCGCAGTTATGTAGTGAAGTATCATTACCTTAGGCGCACACTTCATCAACACACTGCGGTGCTGCTAGAAGAAACTGAAAAAATACCACAATGCTTCGGCTCGGCACAGCCATCCTCATCGTCGCTCATTTGCTGAGCAGGAATATTGAACAGCTCAGGAAGGAATCTCTTCAAGGTCTTCTTTGCATGCCCCTTCTCCTCCTTCTGTATGTTCGGCTGTCGTTTCACATAATGAATGACGAGATCGTTGACGTCATACAGCACCGACATATCCTCCGGGTAGTCGTAAATACAGTGAGGACCAATTTCAGTGCTTGCGCCCTCCTCTTTTCTTGTCTCACGCTTAAAGCAATTTTGAATGAACAACACTCCAGAAAAGTTCAAATAGCAGCAAAAAAAAGAAGTTCCAACTACGACAGCGATTCGAACCCTCGCCACATACTTTATCTAAAGACGCCATTGAGCTGCTACTTCTCTCCACTAATTCACTGAACTACGCCATCGTCCCTATTCCTCTTTGACACAGTCGACATATTCTCTTCGCTGATTACCTGTTTTTTACATATGCCAAAAATTTACAACGCAGGTAAGCCAGCAGTACAGTGTGGTCTATTAAAGTCAATGTGAATACCTCATCGTACAACGTTTCGAAATGATGTACAATCATCTTGGACCGAAGCAGCTTAAGGTCGTTCTGCTTGAATGAAAGCGCCTGATGATCGAGACTTTTCGCGTAGTACTTCTCTGTTTGTTCTCTCCAAACTCGATTGAACTGAACTTGCGCATCTCTCCATTCGCGATCTTTCTGACGCATCCTTTCAATTAACCTCGGCACCACGACCGATGGATTCTTTTGAGCTCCTTCGAGCATCTTATTAGCATGCTCACTGCAAAACTAATAAGTGAATAAGCGCAAAGATTTTCAACTAAATAATAACCATACATCACATTGTGCATTTCTAATTCAAGCCGTGCGTCCTGAGTTCACTATGTGGGTCTTTACATCAGAAAGATAAGTTACGGCAGACAGGTAGCCCACTTCTCGCCTAATCCCAACCTTCCACTAACGTACAATCCATTCGAACAAATTCCTCACTTGTCCACTATCCCAATGCCCACCAGACAAGTGGCCAAGCAATTTCTGAATTTCAAAAGCAAACTGCTCTTATATTTTACATGAAAAACAAAAGTGTGGGCTGGAAAACATAAATGGAAGTACCTCGGTCAAAATGACGATTATCGTTTATAAAAATCGAGCTTTTTTGCTGTCAGACTACATGAGACCAACTTAAAAAGTAGTATGCATAAAGAAATAAGAATAAGAAGTGAACTTCATAAAGTTTTAACAGGAATTTCCTAAGTCCTAAAAACACATCTTCTTTCTTAATCCGTGTTGCCTTAAGAAACAATTTTAAATAACAAAGCAATCTATTTTTGTCGGCTGAAATCCAGAAGTCCGGATTAAACGCATCCAACACTGAACATTTTGATAAAAACAAACAGAAGAGAAAAAGGAACGACTGCGTGCAACTTTCACTCACCCATAAATACGCTTTACTGCACGATACATGAGTGAGGGCGAGGAGGCACCAAGTGATGAGTCCAGTCGCAACTTTGCCACTTCCTCTTTCTTCATTCGGCCCATTTTTCGCTGAAGGAATTCAAGTGTCTCCAGTGCTGCCTTATTCACCTCAATTACGATGTCCAACTGCAACAAAACATTCTGATTCGTCAAACGTATACTGCATAATTCGAAGCACCCTCAAAACATTTTCATGTGAGGAATCATTGACAAAGGAGCGTAGTGAAGTAGTGGTGGCTAGAGAAGAAGGATCAGATGGTAGAGGAAGTGAAGAGGACAGGGGTGAGAGGTCGAGAATATTCAAAGTTACGGCATACTTCCCGAAACGTTCGGTTCTTATTTTCTGAGCATCACCATGCATTCACACCTCACAGTGAAAAATGCCTGACTACACTGACCAGTATGCAAAGTTTGTTTAGAATCACCACTCGAATGCCTCACAGGTATCTTCAGCGTTAACTAGTAATGCAGCAGTTTTAAGTGGAAAACTGCCGAGAACCTTATAACAAGCATGAAAGACCCGTTGCACGACACCTAATAAAAATTGTTAAATCAAATTCATTACCGCCTTGAGAGTATGTGTGATTTTTCATATGCACGTGAAAAAAGTAAGAAACTTATAATGAATCACAAGCTTCATTTCTCCATATTCTGTCAGTTGTCTTCCGGTATTTCACTCGCCCAGTAGATCACACTTCAACGGCTTTTCACTTACCGTAATGCTCTGATTTTAGCACCCCCTCTCTATTGCAAATACAATCCTCTCTCGAAAGCTAGTGAAAAAGGAATCTCTTGAAGCACTGCCTTAATGCCACTTTTCTCAGAATGTCACTTTTGGGAATTACATACCACCTACATTGAAAGAGTACCGAGTAAACACATAGCCATGGTTAAAAAATAAAACGTAACCTCATATCTTTCGTCTTCGGTACGATAAATGAATTCCTCATACTGACTCTTCTTCGAGTGAACGCAAGACGTGTCCTCGGAAGACCACGACGGAAACGAAACCCACGTATCGTTCAGTACAGACTGGCACAGTGGTGTTCGACCAGTACAAACGGGCCGCGCAAACGAATCCGGTAGGGAGCGATAACTTATACCCAGTCGTTTACATGTCGAATAATCTATATACGCAAGCAGTACAACTTTAATGGTGCATTCGTTGGGAAGAAATGCTTGTATTGCCCATTTTTAAACAACAAATCATTGCGCATTTAGCTCGCACCTATTGCATTAACAATATTCAACGCTAACTCACCTCAATTACGCAACTCTACGGGCGCATCGCGAACTTCGCAACCAACGCGACCATGTTCAGAGGGATTCGTACAACTTGCACAATATTCTCTTCATAGAGCACATCCACTTACGATAGCTCAACACCAATTCTTTTATTGACTGCAGCGAAATTCAACTCTCTTTAGCTTATAAAACAAGTAACAATCCTATCAAAGCCAATGCTTTTCGAATATCTATTTCAATGGTGCGCATGCTTCCACAAACACTATCAAAAGCCGCTACCGAAAGACAAACAAACGCATATCGTTGATTAAAAAACGTAAAGCAAAGCTCGAGTGTTCCCACTAACTCTCTTCAATCAAGATGCTGACTCGGCGCAGTGCTTTACGAGAGCGAAGTTTTTCGAAAAGCTGAGAAGGTGAAGAATAATGAGAATATCAGCATTTAAGAAAAAGATGTACACACTCATAATTCCATGTAAGAAGTTCAACAGAATTTGTAGGCTGCAGAAAAGCGAGAGGGTACACGATTTCGTCAAAATTCAAAAAAAAAAAGAAAAGAAAAGAAAAAACTCTTGATATCCTTCTCGCGCAACTTAACGCAAACTATTCCAGCCCGCTTAAGGTTACCTTAGCTGCAAAATCCTACCTGCCCAATTTCACTGCCCACTAGCTGCAAAATGAAAAGTGTACCTATTTGAGAAGCCAGCTCAGAAGGGATTTCATCTACACTCGCCGGTCTTTTGCGAGCTCTGTCATCATGATGTTGACCCCCAAATGTCGAGTCATTAATACCGAGCATATCCTTGAACTCTTTTAACAGATTCGTTCTTTTCCTGAAAATCATTTTTGATCAAATTCTTTGAACGTATTTTTCACCATTCACAGTAAAATCTCAGTACTTCTATTTAAAAAATGAAAACAAGGGGTCAAGAAACGTGAATATTAATCAAGTTTATACAGACCAAAATTGTTTAAAATCACCATTGCCTAGTATCCTTTCAGATAAGGTATTCCATTTAAAAAAAAAAGAACAGAGAGATGAATGTTATTTGAAATTAATAAAACGCCGCTGAAAGAAAATGAATTTATAACAAAAAATACACTTCTTAATTACTGCAGAAATGACATTTTTGTACAACCTTTAAACTGTTGGATGAATTTTTTGGTATGCAAGTTCTATGAAAAAGGAAACAAATTAGGAATGAGAAAAGATCACAAGCACAACGATCCATCATCGAAGACCATCCGTTTGAATGATGCTTCATCACCTATTGATAAAAAAATTATCGAAAAAAAAAACAAAGGACGAACCCGATAAATGGGACTATGAGTTCGACGAGTTCAGTCTTCGTCACTATGCTCATATTGTATAACATCAGGCATCGAAGGAAGTTATTATAGACAGCATCGTCACGCAGAACTTTACGAACCTGTATAAAATACACATATATCCATGGCGTCAACGGCTCACACTTAGAAGGAAGATATGGGATGACGGTGGAGAGGAAGAGAGAGGAGAGCAATATCGAAACACGAAGCAGTGTGGCGCAGAAGCACACTCAGAAAAATTTGTTGACCAAGACTTTTTTGGTTCGAACATTTTTTCCGTGCAGTGAAACGCTTTTCTACTTTTATGGTGAAACTCCTCTTGTTACATATAAAAGAAATCAGTAAAAAAAGGATCACTTTTCGCTTGTTTGCTCGAGCGGCAAATTCATATCCCTGCTAATTCCAACTCTCTTGCTGCAGAAGATGGGAAAGTCCATTCGCGTGGCTTCCAAACACCCAATATAGACCAAAATTGCTCATCACAGCGAGTACTAACCTGTACAAAAGAAAGCACAAGGAATTAGGGACAACGTTTAGGAACGGTAATAAATTATTGCATGCGACACTTTACTCCTCTCTCTCCTACACTCCCTCCCCCCCCNCCCCCCCCCCCCCCCCCCCCCCCCCCCCCCCCCTTCAATCCGTCCGCTTATGTTGTATGTTAGACAAAACTCTCCTCCACATCGCATTCATTTCGCTTCTTTCTAGACTGCTGTTTAATTGCGATTATTTAAAACCGGAGAGCGACATTAATTTTGATGGCTGCCAGTTGAAAACAAAATAGTGCCGAAATTCTTGATAATATTCCAGGCACGGGGCAGAAAGAAAGAGATACAACTGAAATGGCATGCAAACAACACCCACTTTATCGAAAAACAGGAAATCGTCCACTGTTGCCACTCGAAGTGCCTCGTTCACGTCGAAATCATACGTTATCACATTCGTCGTGTTTACCTTGGCCCTCTGAAATGAACGTGCAACATTTAACTTACACGAGCTAATACATCCGATGTCTCCAAACAAGCAAAAAAACTTTGCCAGAGTAACGCAACTTCAAGTAAAATATGGGTGAGGATGCAAAGGACTGTTGAAATACAGTGATGCAAAGCCTAAAAGTGGCCACTACTTTTCAGCATTTCACAAAAAGTACACAGAATGGCACATGTTTTGCTTGTGGTTGTATATGGCATGGTTATTTTTATATATGCCAAAAGGTTGTCAAAGGAAGGTTCGATGTCAAAAAGTGTGTTGAGACTGAGGGAAATCATCTTTAAGTGTCTAAAGTTTTGTTGTTCTAAGTGTTTGGAAATATGCGATTTTAAGTATTTTTGAAGCACCCTGCATAATGATATTTCCCCTCTCCATTCCATACAAAAAGAGCTACTTATTCGCTACATCCTACAGGGTTGAAGATTGTGTATTACGAAGGTGATACATACGGAATACAATAGCTATAACTGAATCGACAGCGCACTGTGCCGGTTGCAATCTGTATATGGTGGAAGCTCCACAGTCTTGAGCTGGTGGGTGCCACTTTCTCCTCTGGCCAATTTTTTTTTTATCATCATAACTTGCAAAAGAGTGAACTGAAGTGGATACCTTGGCAGCAGTTTGTTGGTGAAGAGATTTCGGAGCTACACGCTTATTAGGTAGTGCAGATGTACTGCCGGTCGGAGCGTTCAGAGACGGCTGCGTTGCATTTGTGCTATTCTTAGTGATGCATACTGGTTGCGGAGAGACAACCAAAGTTGCTCGATCGCTACCACGTGTGGGTTTCACCTCAAACACAAGACAATTGCTTAAAAACAGCACAGTGTGACACACGCAAGACCGCAGCCAAGGTGAAAAGGCTAAGGTCGTCAGTCAACCACGAAACTCCGTTTGATCGTCATTTGCGAAAAAATCTTGTCCGATTGTTTCATTAGACTTACGCTGAGCACCTCGAAGCTACAACTGCCTCTTTTGCGTGGCACTATATTTATGGAATACAGGCTCTTCTTTTCATTTATTATTCCCCCTCCCAAACTGCAATTCATCCTCAGAGGATCCAAAGGTTCCTCTTTCAAGTATGGATGAATATAAAAAAGACAGCTGAACAACTGGATGACCTTGTGGGGTAAATAAGTGTGTGCCTACTATATGCGTGCTGGCAATGCACTCGCACGTTGAACATCGATTTCATCGTTCTCTCCATCGATGTAGCTGACAATTTTTCCATCTTTCGCGATCCTGAACCCGCCGCATCAAAGCCACGCCATGTAGACGTCGCAGCGGGTCTTCCCATCTTGTTGGCAGTCTGCCGCGTCCTTGCTTTCCATACTGCTGTGGCCAGTAGTACATCGCCTGGTGGCCGGCCTGCTGGCGACGTAGGTTTCGGTTATTCGGAGTTTCCTTTTCCTAGCCTTTCTTCTTCCACGAAGCACCTGCAAGGCAGCAGGGGCTGCGATCTTTTTCGGCGGATCGTACTCGCCGTGATGCGAAACCGTCATTGGGTAATGTGACCATTCTTTAAGTGTTGGTGTGCCAACGCCAACCCCAGTCACACCCGATGAATTTCGCCGTCGGTTGGTTCGCGCCTGCTTATTCAACATGTTCGCACGTAACCGCCATATTTGACGGCTCTGCCATTGCCCACCATCGTATCGAGCTGTGCGATTGTAGACACGGCCGCCCGACGACTGCTCAACTGATCCAATCCGGTTGGTTGGTCCGCGCCTGCTTATTCAACATATTCACAGGCAACTGCTATATCTGACGGCAGTTCCATAGTCCTTCGCCGCATCGAGCTGAACGAAAGGAAACGCGACCGCTCAGTAACCGCCCAAGCAACCAGAACCACTCGCAAATAACATAAAACCAATCTTTCGTCACTTTCCCTCCAAAGATACAATTAATAAAGAGACAAATATTCGGCCACACACGAAAGAATGGTAAGAGATAAACCGGAAAAGCATAAAAACAAGCACATTTATTACCTTAACCGACGAGTCACGTGCTGGTTCGTTAGTTTGCAAGTTATTAGAAGCGGATGGTTTGTTAAGAAATCCGCAAGCATCTGGTAGAAACTGTGAGAATTCACGAAGCAAGTCCGGCTCGCTTTCGAAGAGAACGGCTACCGAACTGTACACTTGACTCTCCGTTAACGAATGCGATTCACCCTGAAAGTATTTTTTTTCTAATGGCTCTGCCCATGTTTTCTGGTCAAACAATTCAGTAATCTCGCCTAGACCGAGTGAAGATGAAAGCATCGTAACGCACGACCACCTTCCCCCTTAGTTTTTAGCAACCACAACTTAGTACAGATCGTGTCTGTGACACGAGCTTTCATTCCACTTCCTTCTGCAACACTTTAAACAAAAATTATCAACTGCTCAGAACATTTTTCATATTTCCATCTGCTAGGCAAACGGTCACACCCAAACATCGAATTCTTGACTTCAATTTCAAAATGCCAGCTCTTGCGCAACTGAACGGTGCGGCGCATAATATGAACCAGCTTGAATGTTTGCTACTGAAATCAACACGAAAGACAAATAAAAAACACAATGCAGCAATATGCCACCTGCGATGCGTTCTGTCAGGCGGCAGATTCACTACGTGGTCAACAAGCCGAAGCATTACTGACGCTACCGCTTCGACCACCATTCACAAACTCAAGAGGTGCAATTCCGAAGCACTGCAAAATAAGCTTGATTCTGCGACGCCAGCAAAATGGCCGACGTAAGTTTTGGGCTACACGCCACTAAAAGAGCATTCATGTTTTTGCGGTAGCTCACGAAGCCTCCCACGCGCAAATTACTTATTGAACGAAGACAGCCTGGACGACGCATCCACTTAACCTACATAATCGGCAGCGCAGCCGTCTCTGAACGATTATTCAAAGTCAAAGGTACAGCAAAATCAAGAAAAAAGGAAGAAAAACCTGAGCACGTGTTCCTTTCTGCTCTTGTTGATAACAGTGAAGAATCTCCAAGAATTGACGGTAAACGTCGGGTCGATTTTGGAATCGAGCCTGCAATAAAGAGAAACTATTGTGGTTGACATTCGACTACAAGAATTTCGTAGGAGCTCAAAAAACTCGATCACATCAGCAAATTCAAATAAGAAGTGCAACAGGGGGTGGAAGAGGAAGACTGGAGAAAATATTCCACAAGTCGTTCGAAAATCTTACTAATGTCTATCTGAACAAAACGCACATCCCTCATCTATAGCTGAACTTGACGTCCAGGCTATACCTGTGAGAGCACCAGAAAAAACATTAACCCTTCCAGCAATAATGCATTCCAATTGCTAATCCGCCTACCGCACGCATATGCCCGTCATAAATAAATATTGTAGGTAGAAACGGCTCGTTCGGATTAAGCGGGGTCCTAAAATTTGGCGCGTCTGTTTTGTAGATGATATGCCTATAGCACTAGTTAAGTGCGTTCATCTTTAAGTTCATCCAAGATGCACACTGATGCTGTTGCCATCACCAGCCTCAGTCTCTAACAACACAATTCTACGAGTGAAAATGTTGCACAAAACAAACCTTTATCTTATTGACGTAATTGATCGCTTGGTTGAATTCGATTGGTGACTGTTCAGTAGAGAATTCAGTACACGACGCTGACGCATGATGCTGCTTCACGTCCACACAAGGCAGCGATACCTGTGCAACGCGCTCAGTAACCGGTGCTACCTGTGGTACTTGCGTTGTACGTTCCATCAGTACCGTAGAAGACGTGCTCTGCGTGCCACACGGTTGCACCCCCATACCTGCTGAGGTGGTTCGCTCGGGTGGATGAGGGCATACGCGGGCCACCGACACCTGGGACATCCCAGCAACTTCTGATTGCTTTGCGACCAGTGTCGTCTCGTTACATCCTTAAGCAAGATTCCGTCAAATGCGAAAATAAGAAATAGTATTAAGGACACTTGTAAATGGATTAAACTATGGTCAATTAAAAAGCCTGAAGAAAGTTTTCCGGGTAAACGACATTTAAATATTAGGTTTCCTTTGGATTAAGAAAGAGTCAGACAGCAACTCTAATCGGTGACATTGGCAACCGTCATCATTCAGATCGCCACATCGTTCAGCACATATCAAACATCCATGGACACTTCGTAAGTGCCGAACGCCAAACGAATATTGCCGACGATACAAAAAAGAAGACTGACAAGAATCAAACAACGTTTTTTGTTACCACATGTCACTTTGGACATTCCCATAAACAATGTTCAGTTATGAAAAAATTCGAAGATACCACAGTCCCAATTCATCACGTTTAATATATCGATATTCGTGTTCTGCTACCCTAAACTGATTCTGGTCGAATTCAGTACACCTATTTCACAGTTATCCACATCTAGGGCACCAATGGCTCCAAAGAACAGTGCGCAAGCCATAGCGGCCAATGGGACAGCTGGTGGCAACACAAATCGCAAATGCATTCGCATCCAAATGTCGGCCACTCAATTTGCAATAAAGTTTAAACGAATCAAAGAAAAAGCGCACCTTCGTCGATAATTTGGGTGCGTCCAGATGGCTCTGAGATCACTATTTTCGCTCCTTCGAGGCGCACTTCGAAACCAGGAGGCAAAAAAGTGTTGAATCCAACGATCAGATTAGGGCGGCCACGGAAAAGGCGTGAGACGCGGCGAATAACGCCCGGAGTGTCGATCCTATAGATGCTCAAGCTGTCTATTGTTCAGAAGACAGGCGATACAACGCCCTACATTTAGGAAACATT
The DNA here is from genome assembly GCA_022844705.1 of Toxascaris leonina. Classification (NCBI taxonomy): domain Eukaryota; kingdom Metazoa; phylum Nematoda; class Chromadorea; order Rhabditida; family Ascarididae; genus Toxascaris; species Toxascaris leonina. The sequence continues at coordinate 26,933 of JAARMF010001542.1, forward strand.
TTTCTGATCCACCTGAACAGTGTGGCTTGAAGGTCGACAAAAGGTGCAGTCAACGTTCATGCAAGTCCTAAACCTTTTGCAGAATGCTATGTTCGCATCCGCTGCGGATGCCAAATCGAGGTGTTTTATTTTGTTTGAGCATTAAAGAAAATAAAAAAATAACACTCAAAAAATATGCTGCACAGTGATCCTCACATATCAATAAAACTCTTGTGACAAACCAACAAATTATCGACGAAAATATTCTCCTTCGAAATGCTCTTCCAGAAATCCTCATCTCCCATTCATATACTTGTCAGCCAAACCTGCATTCAGCGACAGCCGCGACGATGTTTGTTAATTTATCTTGGTTGCATTCCCGCTAATTGCTGTGGAACCGTTATCCGCTTGCTTCCCTCCTTCTTAATGTATAACAGTGAAATGTATTGATCAAATAAGATTCCGTGCTACTTTCCCAACACAATTTTTGGCAGAATTTCGAATAAAAATCGGAATCTCTCTCAGTTTTAACCAGTTAAAAAAATATCGACTGACAGGTTTTTCGGTTAAAACCGAAATTCACCCAGCTTCAGCCCGCATGCACCTGTGATCAACGCCTCCGGCCACTTACGAACCGAAAGCAGTTTCGATCGCTTATCACCATTAGGCTACATCTTACTGATGGCTGCATCTAACCTACACCTTTGAATATATGGAACTGCCTCCAAAAAGTGGACAATCCACAGGAGAAGAAAGGGAGGAAAGTTTTACTTTTAAAAACATGACGAAAGAGAGGCACAGCCCGAGTAACACTGGAAATATTCCTATAGGGATAAAAGCATCCAACGACCAAAACCTACCCTTTTCTAAAAACACGACATACCGTACCTTCCCGCTCGACCAGCGCAACACAATACGAAAATGGACTCATATTAGCGAAATAGCTTCAGCCTTACCTTAATGCGCTTGGTTGGAGTGATCTAAAAAGCTATAAGAGTCTTCTGTTCCAAAGCCATGTGAAAGAGCCAACGCATAAGAAATAAGTTTAATAAAGCCTGGCAAACATTATAAACAAGAGAAACGAATATGTGTAAACATGCTCACGTCTGTGACTTGAAATCCTTCATGATGTCCAAGAAGTCGCTGTATACCTCGGGCGCTTGTGAAAACTGCATCTTCACTTGGTCAAGATAGGAAAGTGCGTCCTCCACACGCAATCTCTGAAGGATCAGCAACTTAACTTCCATCAGCAACTATCCATCTCACACTCTACTCCAGTTCAACTACCTTTAACATTCTTTATGAAACAAGCAGTATCTCAACCCGCTCGGGCAATTTTTCTTCGTGTACATCGTTACTGGGGTTGGCGGTGGCGCGCCAACACTTAAAAAAATGGTCACGTTACCCAATGACGGTTTCGCATCACGGCGAGTACGATCCGCCGAAAAAGATCGCAGCCCCTGCTGCCTTGCAGGTACTTCGT
>JAARMF010001543.1:25181-37186 GCA_022844705.1 Toxascaris leonina
CCCCCCCCCCACACCCTCCCAAATCAAAAGGGACTAAGCCAGGACTAGAAGGACTTCATGGGTCCTTTTGCTTCAGAGATAAAAAAAAAGTACTCCATGCAATTCATCATTGTCTACACCGGAAAAGTACACAGAAACTGAAATTATTGCGTAAAAATTACAACTGGGAACTGTTTATTGCTGAAAGAAGGAAGCCGGGCATAAAAGGGGCAATATGACGCTTCTCCTTCTATCTATGACCGCCTGCTCCGTTTCCGCGCTGGCTATGCAAGCCCTACTCATAAAAATCAGCTTGTAATGGACAATGATTAACCTCACACCGATCTATTGTATGCCTAAGCAGCCTGATTTTATTGGGGTGGGGGGGGGGAGGGTGTGGGGGGAAGGGAGGAGGGGGATGGGCTTGCAAATTTAGATCAACAGCGACAATTCGTCGAAAATTCTGACGAATTTAGCGTACGTGGAAAAAGACAGGTAAACAAATGCACGCAGGAACGTACTAAGTACATATGTCGCCACAGTGCGCTTTGTAAGTGATAGGGTTCCAAAAAGCGCATAGAAAATTGAGAGTGTCAGAGGGAGAAAGGAGAGTGGTCGAGCATGCGTAATCGAGGAGGACTTTCTGACCGCCACTATGCTCAAGCAAACAGTCTGCTCTCAATTCATCAATTGCTTCACCTTCCACGGTATAATGCACACAGGAAATGAGGTAACCTGACATGGCGGCAGACGAAGAAGCTAGCAGAGTGGACTTGGTCAGGAGTGATTTTTATAAGAAGATTATTATATTCAAATTATCCTATGTAAATTGCCACTAGGTGTGTGCAAATAAAAATACCTTTTGAAAGCAAACTGGAAAGCGCTGTATACAAGATTTTCTCTTTAAATATCCACTCATGGGCGTATTCATATTTGCAGAGTGTTCTGCAATTCTTTCGTGAATATGTGAAGCTACTTGGTTGTCCCCGTCTATTTTATCGATGGTTCAGCCGAAAAACTAATGAGGCCGAAGTGATGAAAGTTGATAGATTTAATTTACAGTATATCATTGCTGTTAGGGAGTCGGTGGCTCAAAGATAGGTCCTTCGTCCGCTAAGCGTCGAGACCCGGGTTCGATTCCCGGCTGATTTCCTAACGGATCGCCAGAAGGCTGACTAGCAGGCGTTCCAAAAATCTGGTCAAAACAGCCATGTCTAGTTGTGAGCTGCGTCGATACGTGAATCGGTGAAACTACAGCTGTCATTTTATCTTTGTATCTTTGTATCATTGCTGTACCTCATCACAAATTTCAAATGATTCGCTACTAAGTAAATAAATTACAAACGCCTAGAAGCGATTTTAAATTTTAGCTCGTAAACAGCATTTTACAACTACTCGTGAAATGTGCAGAATTTCAACAAATCTAAAAAGTGAGAGCTTCATTACCCAACAAAGCTTTGTCACCCATCTTCTTGCTAAGTGGTTTGGTGCAAAGCCTACGGGTCTACACGATAGGCGTAGGGATCGATCGTTGGTGATGCCGCAGTTTTCAGCTCAAGGGGATTTGCCGTCAGGACGTGTTACGAAAATCTGTACGGAAAAACCTATACAGAAAAGAGTGCCATTCTTATAAACGTATGGGAAAGGCTGACAGCGTATTTCATGATCAAGTGATTTGACCTTTTGGTATGACTCTCGCTTGGATTTCGAAAGAGACCGAGACAGACGTCTTTCTCAACCAAACTCTTTGATGTTGGAAGCTCCTATACCACGAAGTGTTGAAGAAACTTACGGGGAAAGGGGCCTCTCTACTTCGCATGAATTTGGTACTAATGTCCGAATAATCGACAAATTCTTTTCGATCGAGGGGAAGGAGGATGGAGGGCTGGAATACCTCTTCCAGAGGTGTTCCAGCGATGTGGTCATCCGAAGATGCCAGAGGTTCCGAAACCGATTCCCCTGTTCCGGGCGATGGAACGGAGGTCAGTATGCGCCTTGAAACACTGTGCAGAAAAAAATGTCCCTCTTGCGCATTATTGTAATGTCAAAGTTGTTGATATATTTGAAGGTTAAAGGAGGAAACTTCTATCAGTCCGTATGATAGAAGTATTTTCATCCGCGGAGTATCATAAAAGTATGATTCTGGTGTAGGGTTCCAGAGTTCGCGGGGTCGGTCCCTGGATCTATCCGACCCTTGACACGAAAAGGCCTCATTTCGCGAGATCAGGAGACAGATAACGCAGTTCCTTGAACCGCACACTTTCAACAGCAATGAGCATTAAGAAAGCCTTTACGGGAAAGAAATATCTCTTTTTCGTGTAAACGTTGCACTAATATTATCGGCGTATATGATGGCAAAACAAGTGATTAGCTGTTCGATTGAAAAGAGTTTGTAAACTATCCATTGAATGATTGCTCGAATGGCGGTGTAATTTGTGCCTCAGATGGCTCACCTCAACCACTTTCTTGTTTATAGTAATTGCTTTATTTAACCATAAGGAAACATACAATAGTATGTGGAGAAACTGACGATATTCAGAATGAAAGCACTAAAGCATCGCGAGTATGATAGTGCTGATAAAAAGCTGAACCGAGATGATACACATGTTAACAGCATGCTGGCCGGCCGTCTAATCCCCTCAAGGACGATAAACGTTCATATTGTCAGAGGGTTTTAATTCTTGAGGCCATGATGTGCTACAGCGCTTTATGGAACGTTATGCAGAGAAAAAGCATCTCCTTACCCCGTCGACCTATTTCTGAGGTTATCGACATCTGTGATAATGAAACGAGCGAATACTCCAGTGACCATTGCATAGCTCATTTTCGACTTGTTCGTTAACCTAAGCGGAAGTAGGCGAGAGAAGCAAGTGAAGCCTAGCTGAGAATTCCCCTTCTTGCTCAACATTTTCATCAACTCTCGGCAGCCAATGCTTTCATTATTTTAAGCTTAGCTAGCACAAACCGACTTGCGCACCTCTCTGACCATATATTCCACCCTCTCAATCATTCAGCTTATCTGAGAGTTGAGCTCATCAGCTACTAGCAATTCAAAATCGAGGACTAAGCCGGAACGTTTTTCCACTCAGATTTATCACAGCAATCTGATGTTTACCCTCTTATAATCAGTACTAAGTGTCACTATTTGCTATTTCATATTCAGGCCCATAATTTACTGTCGATCATCCTTTGCATTACTTCAGAACCCAACATTCTCTACCTCATATTTACTCTCACAATATGCTACTAAGCCTCTCATATGTAACGCTAAAATCAAATCTCTACCTTAGCTTCATTATGACAACGCACCACATATCGCCTCCCGTCTTCACAAGAGAGTTTTCTCAGCCTCACATTGGACTCTATAAACTGCTAAAAAATCATAATGGTACAAAATAAATATTCCAAAATTTAATAGGAAGCAAGCTTTTTAATGAGACCACACAAGCATTTATCTCTAAAAATTGATATGCACGAATTTTGTAGACTGATGATTTCTTTATTTTAGGCGATGACTACGATATTAGACCAACTGGCGTAGTATTCGTTGGGAGACCTTCTTATGCCGTCGAGGAGGAGGGGAGGGGAGGGTTGTGGAAATGTTCACAAAGGTGCTATCGTCATTTTCGAACGATTTTCGAACTTTTTTTTCGAACATTCCTCGAAATTCGCCATGAACGATCGATTTAAAAGGAACGATTGATTGGACTCGGAAATTAGACTTGATTCGACTGAAAAAGAAGATCCGACTCAACTCATGACCCGAAATATATGCACATGAAAAGGCGATAGACGCATCGGAAAACAAAATATTTATTTAAATTCGGGTGCCATAACACATAATCAAAGAATGAAGAGCACCACCGTAGCAATTGCATCTATTTGCAAAAGCAAACAACATCAAAAGAAACCAACTAAGAAATGAGTAGCGGAATCTCATGTTTCATATATGCATCTTCCGGCTTAACGAATAGCGACTTCGGATCTTGAGTTGTCGTTTCTGCCTGGAACGGTTATCCCCAAAAAATGCTGTAATCGGAGAACTCTTTGTGATTTCATTATTATCATACGATTGTTGTTGGTCATTATAATCTGCGGCTGTGTTATAATTATAACACCATTAGGTCTTTCATATGAGTTTCTTAAATAGCAGATCTTTTTGGTCACTATAAGTGTAAGTCATAAATTGTTCTTTATTCTATGACCTTCAAGGCTGCCATAACAGAACCTTCAAGGTTGTTTTACTAAACTACCAAATCTCACTACAAGCTTGCACGGCAAAAAAGATCCTATAATGCTTTCATTCATAGTCCTTAATCAATCATAGTGTGCAGCTTTAAGGCTTCATGAGATGCAGTCATTGACATACTACAAATTTTGAAATTGTGTACATGAAGGGATTACAATGAGACTTCTCAAAAAGTATTTGATTTGATTTGATTCACGAGACCTTCAAGGAAAGTACTCGAGATCTGACGAAAAACCGGGTTTACACCGGATGGTATAAAGCCGGATATATGGAAATAAAGATTCTTATCCTGAAAACGTGTTTAATCAATTACAACCAACACTAAACGGGAATATCGTTTCTTTTTGAGTCCATTAACTGTAGTAGTTGTCAACTTCCTATTGTCTGAAATTTTCAATTTCTATTGCTCAAACTCTTGCTTCCACCCAGTCGATTTATGCAGCAGTGCTTCCGCAGACAGTGTAAAATTGACGAGAATGACACTGATTTTAGTGTTATAATAAAAAGCTTGCTTTACTTAAATCTGATTATGTGTTGCCGAAATAAAACCTCATCCGCACGAGACATACTCTATAAAAGCAATGAAGATTTTTGTTTAGCTTTGCTTCGATAGTTATAAACGTGTGGGAAGGAGTTGCATGCGGGGAGACATAGGAGATCGGAAGGATACTTAGAAGTTCAGACGTCCTATGCGATGGGGATTTTCTCTTGTCACATTTTATATGCAATAATCTTTAAAATGCTCTTATTAAAATAATTTCATCAATGTCATTCTATTTAGGCGAATTAAGAAAAGAAAACTCACCGCGGTACAAAGAACAAGGACTTTATCGGGTTTTGCGATTCCTGGTAACCGCCTTACTTCTACTTCTATTAGTCCATCTTTTTCAATGAATGCATAGACGGGATTTATTCGATAGAGTGTATTGTCGGAACATTTCACCTTAAATCTTCGCCTAATAAACGATCAGCGTTTATGATCAGTGTTTATTATGATGGAACTATTTCTTGAATAATAAACATCCCCTCTAGAATTATTCAGCGATTTTTCATGTAAGCTCAACAAGATCATATCACACTGGCTACCTGTCGCCTTGTGCGGTGATGATATCTGCTCTAGCAAGTGTGTTGATTTCGCTTTGCTNATCGCCTTGTGCGGTGATGATATTTGCTCCAGCAAGTGTGTTGATTTCACTTTGCTAGGATAACAATGACGAAAATATGGTTGATTGTGGTTTAGGCAAACGTAGAAAATTTTCCAACCTCACGGTACAGCAATATTCATTGAAATCAGTCATTAATTTCATGCACTTCTCCCCATAATCAATTATATTCGCTTTGATTTTCCTAGAGATTCTTTCGGGAATATTCCGTTCACTTTTCTAAACGATGGAGTTCGTTCTTTTGCTTCCTTCTGAAATTCATCGAAGTAGATTTCATCTTCCATCTGCTGCTTTATCGCCTCATACTAGTGGTCACACTAGTGGTCAGCTATTTATTCATAAAACAAGCAACGAATTATTGACATTACAGTGAACAAGTATCACACATCCAATTCGTTATCAAAAGATTGCTTTCCACCTTGAATAGATATGGTATTTTTAAGAGAAATGGCCATTCATCTCTGCACTATAACTGACCACCAGTGTGACCACTACTACGAGGCGATAAAGCCTCACACTATAGATGTTGAAACAAATAAAAAGTCATTATTTTCATTACGTACTATACCGATATTCATTGAGTATGCAAGAGAACATCTTTTCGAATCGTGAACGCTCAAAATTTGTTTCCATTCTGCAAACAACAAACTATAGGCAAATACCTTGAGAGCATGACGCTTTCCGGTCGTATTCATAAAAATAATTTTCTGAGTGCCACCCCGTGACGTTAGATGAACCTCTTTTGGAATATATGGGATTTGATTGTTGTTAATATTTGTTTCTTTGTTGATAGCCTTCAGGTTTTTCACTTCATTTTCTGCCAATTTTTGTGTTTCTTTATTTTTGTCCATCTTCTCATCGCTCAATTTCTCTACTGCTTTGCCATCCCCCTTGTCCGCCGTTTCCTCTCTCTTGATTTGTTCTTTCTCTTCACCATTCTTATCATTTCCTCTTTCTCGATTCATCTTATCATCATTCTTATCCCTATCAATCTTATCATTATCCTTGTTTTTGTCATTTCTATTAGGTTTCTTCCAGTTTTCATCATTTATCTGTTCATCGCGCTCACCCTCTTCGGCGGATTTCTTTGGTTGATCACTTGCCGACACATTGTTTTTGACAATCTCTTTCTCGTTGTTTGATTGCTTATCCTTATTTCCTTCATCTTCACTCTCTGATATTTTGTCGTTCTCAGGTGTGCCGACTTCATTGCGACCTTCTTTTGCTCCATCTTCTTTTCTTCCTTCTTCTTTCTCGTCATCTTTCATTCCCGTCTGCTTGCCTTGTTTGCTATTTGCATTTTCATCCTTCTTTTCTTTCTCAAGTATTTTTGCCCTCTCTTTCCTTCTCTCACTTTCTTCACCTGTTTTACTCTTTTCTAATCGTGATGTTTTTCCTTCAGGCGTTGATTGTACTGGAGTACCGTTTGGATCTGTTTTTGCGGACGCCTTCAAAAATATCATTGAAATCTCTGGTAATATCTCTACACTGAATTCGAAACGCAGCCGTCTACTGTCATAGCCTCTTTTTTTGAGTTGTCTAGAGTGATTTCTTACTGAAGAAAGCTGACGAAAAGCATATCAAGAGTACCAACACGATGTTGTGAATCCACTCACTAGATCAACCGGCTTCATGAAATGCTTAAGAGCCACAATTGTCTATAATGCTGCCATGGTTATTACCGTAATTTTGCAGACACACTCTGGACAGTTATATGGTTCCGATATGCATCGCATCCTCCAACCATTTCTTCCTCTGGTGCTTTGTCCAACGATTTCATGGAAAGTCATTCCCCCCTCCCTCTGGCCCTCACACTCCCCCATATTTTTCTCATGAAATCAGCAGATCTTTGAGGTAACCACCCCCGGCGCCTACAAATGGAGAAACACCTAGTACTTCACATTTGGGAGAATATTGGGCGCCTTTAACCCGGCAGGTAGTGCGAACTGTAATAATGTATTTGAACGGTTGTATGAAAATTTTCCAGAGAAATTTCTTCAAGCAATAGATCGCCTTAGCGCTGCATATGTACATAAGCGTGTGCGCAAAATTCCCATGGGAAACAGCATTTCCCGAAGATTTTTACAACTGATCTATAGGAAAGAGCGCCGCTTACGAGTTTTAGCTCCTATTTATGCATTGTTAGCCAAGTTCAAGTTATGGGACGCAGAGGCTGGTAGTCATCCTACATGTAGGCAAGCACATACGCGCACATGCGCATGGATAGCTTTGATATAGGTGGTCGATTCAGTCGGAAAATGCAGATGCACAGGAAATGTGTTCATTATTTCCAGGTGTTTTGACAAGCACCTGTTTCGGCAGGTAGAATGAAATGCAAGAGCACGTATAATATATCAGCCGTCCGTCTGTCATGTTTTCTCTTTCGCTTCACTTATTATACATTTGCATAATTTTGAAGACAAAAGCATATGGAGATGTCTATATGCTCAGCTAATAGCTTCAAAGCTAGCAGTGAAAAAGTTTTGGAGTATGATCTATATATCATGAATGTTCCTATATCTACGTTGATCGTAGGATCGTTAAAGAAATTAAAAGGCACCAAAGAATTCATCTAAAAACTGATCGATTTTTTCTTCTCATATTCTCATATTAGTTGAAGATATATAGGAATGCACGAGTTCAACGATGAAGACATCATTCTTTTTCTAAATGATTTATCGAGATGAACTAATAAAATTGATTAATGAGGATAAGCGGAATGCAGAAGCAAGCATCATGCCAGATGTGCTTATGTGCTTGGAAATCTTTTTTTTTTCTGCAATATAACCACTTGAAGTGATTGCATTTTTATGGGTCGCTTCAACTAATTCTAGCTATAGACCATGGGGATATTCTGATTTAAATTCTTGTGATAGTACTCAACGAAATGGGGGTCGGTAGTTCGGTGGTAGAGCCTTCGCTTGTTAAGCGAAGAGACCCGGGTTCGATTCCCGGCTGATCTTCTTACTGATCGCCAGAAGGTTGACCGCCAGGAGTTCTAGAAATCTGGTCAAAACAGCCATACATGGTTGTCAGCTGCATCGATACGGGAATCGATGAAACTGCAGCTGTCTTTGTATCTTTGTATCTTTGTAGTACCCAATAAAATTGTGACTAGGATAAGAATAAATGAAAAGCACTTCAAATATTTGATAGTTAATCATTACCTTTTTCTTAGAGCATTGCATCAATAAGTAGAGCAATGTCGATAAAATTGTTAACAAAGGCAGAAAAATTTCCACCAATTCGAATGTGAACATCACTGCAAGTGTGAATTTTTGACAAACGCGGCAACGGAATCTTAAGAATTTGCAACAAATTCTCTCAAAGAATTCGTGTCAAACTGCACGTCATTGATAGATTATTGAGGACTCGTGTTATATTATGTGACTGGTGATGACTCGTGTTATATAATGTGATGATGTGACAGTCGAATACCCTCTAAAGAGCTGCCAGGGGTGGGGGGGGGNGGCGTTGAAGGTATAAGAAAAGAGTTACGACGCTTGAGGCTTTTAGGACAATTGAGACTTCAGAGTTGTTTAAGGCAAATAAAAAACATCCGGTCGATGCTGTGTAAAGAAACTGAACATACACGATTCGCTAATGACTTAATGGATAAGCCTATACTCTCACACCTTTTTCTAAAGACACAACTGCATGGCCATTCAAAGATATTGTCGTTGATATTAACTGTGCAGCCTACCTGTACTATACATTTCGTCTATAGGCTTCGCATCGTTGTTTTCATGAGTACCATAAAACCCGGGAACTGGGAACTAGGATAGTTCCCCGTATACTCAAGCAAACGTGAGCGGCTTCCGAAGAATTCGCAACGGCGACATATTTTAATCATCGTGCATTTGGATCGTTAGGCATTTATGGAGCGTTCTTGCCTCAGGCAGTGCCATTTAGCTCGAAGAGGAAATGCGATATGACATGGTCATTGCCCAGCTTTACGCAACTCGAAATACAGTGAGGGTAAGAATTCTTGCAAGTGTTTATCATTCTGCTTCATTTCTTTCCGCCATCGTTTGCGACAAGCGAAACTTCTGCCATGAAAGATCTCGCATATTTCACGACACGAACGAATGCGCAACTATTCCGTCTCTTCGAGTAAGCATGTCTCTCTAGCTGATACACCGCATGATGTTTTCTGCATCGAGAGTCGCCATGCTGTCTACATCTAGACAGTGAGAGGAAATGTATGACAGAGGGAAGCATTATATTCTTATAGTTCGATAAAAGAAGAAGGCCGTAAACGAATAAGGATCAATGAGGATATGCGGGCCTACAGGCGATCGATAGTATTATAACTACGATGGAAAGCTAGTGAAATCGGTTCATCATAAGAAAATTGCTTTCTTAGGCTATTCTCATAACAATCATCTCGTGAAAATCACTGAAATTTGAAAATGTCACTCTCAGTTTTTACTCAGTTTTTAATGAACGGCTTCCACAAGAGCAAAAAGATTATGATACTCTAAAGTGTGGAGAACAAGGACAATCTCAACTTCTCAGCTAATGTAAGATCGCGGTCGTCTCAGACTGTTCGAATCGACCGAAACTCGATGAACCTTTTTGGAAAGCACTTGAATTGAAGAGCAACCAAAGTAGACGACCGCGCACACTCCTCAAAAACTGAACAATACTTTGAAGTTCAAAAAGAGCATCATTTTTGCAGTACTAATAAATTTATAGATAAAATGCATAGTGCCGGAAAAATAATCTACAGCTATAGTTACGTCGTCAGATTTGACTAATGAATTTTTATCACAAGAAGAAATAACGAATGCGGAGACGATGATCACTAAAAGTCTCAAATGCGCTAATGGAATATCCATAAATACATGTGTTCTTATTTTTAGGTTTAATTTCCCTTGAGAAATTCTTAGGAAAGATTTTATTTTTTGCAAAAGAAATATAGAGGTTATTTTGTTGCTAGCGAAATGCTTGCGAACTTATTGCTATTATTGCCTACAAAAAAAATCACTCTTAATTAATCTGTGCTTTAAATTCGTAAACGTGAGGTGCTTATCATCCGACTATCGTTTCCTTGTCCGATTTGACGGAGGCTGAGAAATCAGAATGATATGGAAGAGTTTGTGGGAGAATTATACAAATGATTGGCACATATTTTTGTAACTGGGTTGTATTAGTACCTTCTTGAAAATGAAAAGCAAAAGGAAACATGTACAAGAGGATATGAGAGAATATATCCCTTTGCGTTCAGCTTATTCACTCAAGCATTTTTATAAGTTTTCAACTAAAAGAATGCGATGAGTAATGAGTACAATTGATGCAAGCCGATAATCCAGCAGGTCTGAAACGCGCATAAATATTCAGCATTTTTAAACGTCTGTAATTATATCGAAAATTGATGCCGCAATATGAATTATACAAAAGATATCACTCAGTGATGCTATAAATGGCGTAATTATACTGCTGACATTGTGCTAACATTACGGGTCCTATGTTATGCTCCAACGATTGCTTTTATCTGTATGGTATGGATCTAGTTGATATGATTGATGGTCATTGGTGGAGTACAACTATCAGAAAGGTTCTCCTTGCGCTTACTAGGAGAACTAACTAGCTGGTCGAAGTATGGTGAATAGCTTAGGTCAGAGATTCCTTCACTGAAGCTCTTCGTTAATTATATTTACATTTATAATAGTTTTGTTAATATTAAGGTCACAACTACTTCAGAAGTCATCCGGACATACGATAAGCCTCGATCTTCTGCAAAAGCTGTCGAAAGCTGTAGTCAAGTCTTTTCGTCCCATGCTTTTATCAATTCTTGCGGATATGATTTATCGAAAAATTGTCCACCATCCTGGTAGCAAGCCATATTGTAGTGGATTTATGAGGCTTTTAGTGAGCATATTCATCAGGGTTCCATGCCGTGTAATTATTTTTATTATTCTATACAAAGGATTGTTATTGCTTCAGCAAGCAGCACTACTACTTGCAGCTATAAATCCATTTTTTTTAAAATCCTTTTGCTTCAAATAGCGGATGAAATTAATTTACTCTCATAGATTTTAGCATCTCTGTCTCAGAGATAAGGAATCGGATACACGAAAGTTCCGAATCCCTTAACTTTCGGCGAAATATTTGGTCTAATCGGAGTCCTCCCTCATACGCGTCACTGCCCCTCCCCACTCCCCCACCCCCTCTTCCTAGGTTATGTAAGTGATCAAATTCGTCGTTATCCATCCAATTGCAATGATTCTCAAGGTTTCGCTTTTTATTTGTCTTGTGACGTCCTCACTTCAGATATAATCTCAGGCTTGCGCAAGTATAATAAAGAAGCTGAACAATCCTATCATTTACTCCACTAATACCTTATAAATCAAATAACAATGAGTGCTTAAAGTCATGGCACTACTACACTCAACATTTTAAGTACAAAGATACAAAGATAGCAAGACAGCTGTAGTTTCTTCGATTCCCGTATCGATGTAGCTGACAACCACACATGGCTGTTTCGACCAGATTTTTGGAACGGCTGGTGGTCAACCTTCTGGCGACAGGTTGGGAGACCAGCAGGGAATCGAACCCGCGTCTCCGCGTTTGACAGGCAGAGCCTCTACCACTGATCTACCGACCCCCCC
>JAARMF010001544.1:0-17348 GCA_022844705.1 Toxascaris leonina
TTGGTTGCCCTATCTGAAATCAATGCTGCTGATCATTTTCGCCTGCCAGAAAGGTGTTGCTAAATCTAGACCTAATGCAGATAAAAACTGTTATCTATGTCATTTCGAAGTAATAGGGCGTGCGTAAAGCTGAGAGATGTCAAACACTACATCCTCTCCTTAGGAATTTGTCCCCGCCATCTCCATCTCGAATCACCACTTACCAGGGCTTACCAACAAGCCGCCCTTTAAACAGCTAGACTGCAATTTTGTGGGTTCGTTTTTTCCCCCAATTCACCGTNAGACTGCAATTTTGTGGGTTCGTTTTCTCCCCCAATTCACCGTTCTGCCGTCGTAGTGACCATGCTTGATGTCGCTATTTTGGTGGTCTGATACTAATACTGGCTGCAATAACTGCGATTGCACAATAAGGCACTTTTGAGGATTTGGTTTGTCACTGCAGCGGTCCCCCTCATTCCCGCATGTTTTCTTTTTTCAGCAAGCGTTTTAAACGACAATATCACACCTACGGATGCGACACCTGTGGTGGTGGTTATAGTTACGGCAGCGGTCTTAGGAACGTGTTCTACGGACAATACGGCGGCGGCTACAACAACAACTATCGCGGCACTAATATTGGCAGTATCAATGTGCAGAACATCAGCGGATAGGAAATTTTGCTTGTGATGCAACCGAATACGGTTTGAACGACTTCTGACAATGACGTTAAGCAGCCCACGATGCAAAACTACGGCTTTCATTTATTCGCAATGATTTTTGAGTTTGAATAAGCATGATGTACGCCAGTAAATGAGCCTTTCGGAAACGGAGTTCAGTGTGCAATTTCTTGAAACGACTGATAGTTATATCGACTATTCAAAGCACCTTTCATCGTGTAAATGTCGTTTCGAAAGAACCTCATCAAAGGTCTACTGTTTATGCTCATCAGATAGAACGCGGACGTGAGTTCCATTTGCCGCATTTTCATCCGTCTTCAGATGAGTTTCACGTTTCAAGTATAAGTACAGTCACAAAATGGTACGATGGCCTTGTGCTTTTCTTCAAGGAAATCGGAGTCACACGGTAAATGCACCACGCCCAGAAAATCAGACTGTACGGTGCTGATATCGTACGTGCGACTTTAAATTTGGTAGGATACCACACTGTACCTGGTATTAATATATGCACAATTCAAACAGCATTCTACTTTTTGGTATGAAGGCATGAATGTTAGTCAGTGATTTTTTTGTAGGGCCCATGAAGAGGCTCCACATTTGCTGGTTTCCTTGTGACGGAGTATGCTCAGCAACCTTGAATTAACGTCTTCTTATCCATCTCCAGTGATTTGTTTTCTTTTCAACGGCGTGCACCTGATTTGAGTGAAAAACATGCCGCATGATTCACAGAAACGGACGGTGTAGTGGATTCGTGATTGTAGTGATGCAAGTATCTTTTTATGAGAGCAAAAATAGAGCTTCTATGCAATGCGTTCATTTTAGGACGCTGCGTGCATCTGCATGCTAAATCATGCCGAGAGTGACAACTTACGTACTTTTTAAATGGTCGTTTCCGAGAAGCAAACGTAGTCGAGCTCCCTTGACAGTTTGTTCAAACGACCATTTCTTCGAGTATCATCAGGTATATCTGAGTCTAAAGAACGTTAAGAGCTCAACACGGCATCTCACTCCACAAGTAGCACTGCATTTCTGCTTATTTTTGAGCCACAGACTCCTCGACAGCGTTGAACCGTTAAGCTCGCTCACATGACCATGATCCTGCCATATTACCACACAACGCTATAACCATGCCATAATGCAACCATATTTTTCCCTTTTTGCTTAGGTAAAAGCAAAGTCGGACCAATTCCACGCCACAAAAAACACGCCTCGTAGGAAAATCGTCCTGAAACAACGGCTCTCTAGTGTCGGAAACTTGCGACGCCAGAGGGCCTAGTGCCGCGAGTTTTCGCGAAAGCGCAACAGCCAGGATACCGATTCTTCTGACCAAGTGCATGAGCTATTTGCAGCGAATACTGTGGATGCCACCGCAAGTGCCAGTCACAGTGGACACAGCCAATAGCAAAATGCGCAAAAACATGAGGACACTATGAGATGCCAGATGTCTCTGCTGCTATATGCGATTCACGCCCTCTCTACACTTGAGCTACGTGTCCAACGCCTGGCAGGCCGCGCAATGCCTCAGCTAGGCACTGCGTCAACTGTCTGCACTATTTGAAGCTGTATTTCCAGATAGCCTATGTGTTGCTTCGTATTCGCGTCATTGGTTCTTGGAATGCTGATGGGTTAATTACCCCGGTTTGAGGTCCGATGTGAGGTTAGCGCCCAGTACCGAGCAATCGATCTTGGGGCGAAGAGGAAGATTTTTAAACAGCGCAGATGGACCAACCCAGATCTAGGCCATCTTAGGAGTTTTAAATGTTTAAAGTTGATATGGAGCTTCGATGCCGAATAATTAGAGTTTCGCTAAAAACAGAGAACGCCACTTTCGTCACCTAACCTTCGGGACGCACTGTACGAGAAGCGGAAACCCTTTCCTTGTATGATGAAGCTATCTGAATCTTGAATCTGATTGCCGCGTTGCTTCCCTTGTGAGATGGATTTGTATTCTCAAGATATTCTGTATCTACCACTCATCTCTGTTGGCACTTGTCTCTGCATAAATAAATACTTCACTATGGCATCATCCGGCTCTGCAGATCTAGACGGAAGGGCAAATGAGTTGTTGCGCAATAGACGTCGACCCGCCATTTGGTTGGTACAAAAATGATAAGCGAGAAGAAAAGGAATGCAATCAAACCCACCGTATGAAAAACAATTTTTGACTTCCGTCTGCTAATTCATGATTCCGATGTAAAAGCTATACGAATTCTCAGAAGTCGGCCTCTATATCAATACACCCCCCACGCCGGGACGATCTCTCCAAGAAATGACGAAAAAAAATGTTGGGTTGGCCAAACGGCGCTTGCGAAGGGACAATCAGGGTCAACAGCGCCGCCTGGAGTGCACGCCTTGGCGCCCATTGTGTGACCGCTGAGCCTTTCGCAAAATCCCTCGCCTGACTTCATCGATCAGATCTGGAGATGTCATGCCGTCTTCTGTATTTGCACTCCGCTTACAGTGCGACACATTTGAACTTCGCCTTTCTAAGAGCCGTCTTGGCGGATGAAACTAGCCATTTTCTACGTCCTTGACGCTTCAAATTGCAATCTGTCGCTTCAGCATTCTATTACTTTAAGCTGCTATGCTCATTCACCTTTCATAGAATTGGTTCATCCGATGTGCTCTGCGGTGTATGCAGCAGTGATGTTATCGCGTAGATTTTATCAGCACATTTATACTCGCCTTCAAAAATGAATACTGAACTTGAAATTTGTCCTCCAGACCTGAGTCTGCCACGCTTGCACTGCATTAACACTTCTATAAGTGACTTGATGGCTTGATGGGTCCTCAGTTAGGGTTTTTTTGTAGGCCCCAAAAAGACCATTCGATAAGGCAAATCTCCGACGGATGAGATCGCCACGTCTCCTTTTATTGCAGATTTTCTACGAATATTATTACAGCAGTTTCGCTGGCGGGAAAGAGCGCTTCATGGCTTGGCAGAATAAATTCAAACGAGTATAGCCAAGCATTACTTAATTGATACTAGGGTTCGAATAACGATAATCCGAGCCGATTGTACTTTAACGAACTTCCGTTTGCCTCTAACAGTGATAGTCGGTTTCTATGCGACAATCTGCTGCTCCATCATCAACTGCACTATATACGCCGCAGAAAGTAACCCCTTCGGGAACTTAAAATGACATAATTCTTCCTTCTCGAAGTCAAAACTGCCGCCATCTCGGCTTAATGCAACCGTGAGTCTGCCACTCTCCCACTGCACTAACAGTTCTAGAAGTGACCTGATGGCTTATTTCGGGTCCTCAGCTTGGGTTTTTTCGTATGCACCAAAAGGACGATATCGATAACGCATCAACACAAAAATCTTCGACACAGGAGATCCTTATGTCTCCTTTTATTTCGAATCTTCTACGAATAATATTACAGCAACATTACTGATGCGGGGAGAGTGCTCTTTGACGTAGGAGAATAAGCTGAAACAAGCCTGACCAAGCTTAACTCTCACCAGACTTCAACTAACGATAGTCCGCGCCGATTGTATTTTTATGAAATTCCGTTTGCCTCTAACAGTGTGTCGGTTTCGATGCGATGTTCTGCTGCCTTCAGCACCAGCTGCAGTGTATATGCTATAGTAAGCAACCTTTTCGGCATCCGAAATCATCAAATTCATCCACCATCTGGGCTGGCTACAACCGTTCGCCCTCCGGAGTCCTTATGTCCTTTTACATTGTACAATAACTGAAATTCTTTCGTGAAATCGCAGACCATGTTACATGTGTTGAACATTCAAGACCAAACCGCAAACCTTGCAGTCAGCAGAAGTCCAGAATCTGATTGCAAGCAACAACAGCGAACATCATCTGATCAAGATAAAATCTAGAGCAGACGCAAAATGAATGTCTCTGCGTTAGACTTCCTGCCTACTCAGCAACATGGCA
Organism: Toxascaris leonina; assembly: GCA_022844705.1. Taxonomy (NCBI): domain Eukaryota; kingdom Metazoa; phylum Nematoda; class Chromadorea; order Rhabditida; family Ascarididae; genus Toxascaris; species Toxascaris leonina. The sequence continues at coordinate 4,556 of JAARMF010001544.1, forward strand.
GCACATTGTGGCTGTGACTTCCGATGAGATCACCTACGGATTTGCATTAGGCAACGAAAAGCGTTCCGGATCGGTAATGACTTAGAAAAAAGTTCGTGAGAAGGGGCCGAAATTTATAAAAAAGGATCAGATTGATGACACCTCAAAAATAGCGCTTTTTGCTGGACCGGTTTTCTTCGGAGCGCAACCATTTATCACAACGCAGCGTATCACACCCCGAAGAAGCCACTGACAAGGATGGCACGTTCCATAGTTTCATTTTGTTGTTCTGTCTTGGCAGCTTCTGCCAACACAAATCTCGACAAGCTTCTATCGACGAGGACTTCCTTCTCTTTCTTATTGCGCACCCAAGTAGCGTAACCAAACCCACTGAATTCCTCGGTAGCGGTGAGAGGGATAAATAGGTTTTGAGAGAAGTCACGATTACTTCATAATGGTCACTGTTGTTGCTCAAAGTNNNCGAACATCATCTGATCAAGATAAAATCTAGAGCAGACGCAAAATGAATGTCTCTGCGTTAGACTTCCTGCCTACTCAGCAACATGGCAGCACATTGTGGCTGTGACTTCCGATGAGATCACCTACGGATTTGCATTAGGCAACGAAAAGCGTTCCGGATCGGTAATGACTTAGAAAAAAGTTCGTGAGAAGGGGCCGAAATTTATAAAAAAGGATCAGATTGATGACACCTCAAAAATAGCGCTTTTTGCTGGACCGGTTTTCCTTGGAGTGCAACCATTTATCACAACGCAGCGTATCACACCCCGAAGAAGCCACTGACAAGGATGGCACGTTCCATAGTTTCATTTTGTTGTTCTGTCTTGGCAGCTTCTGCCAACACAAATCTCGACAAGCTTCTATCGACGAGGACTTCCTTCTCTTTCTTATTGCGCACCCAAGTAGCGTAACCAAACCCACTGAATTCCTCGGTAGCGGTGAGAGGGATAAATAGGTTTTGAGAGAAGTCACGATTACTTCATAATGGTCACTGTTGTTGCTCAAAGTGGCACATGATACGGACCCTCTGAGTGACTCTATCTACCTAGACAATATGCGGTTCTTGACGACATATCACCTATGCCTTACATTGATCGGCTTGGACCACTTGTCATGACGCATATTACACTGGCGCTGAACAGCGTGATAAAGCCGAGATTGAATTCGAACAAGCGGACCAAAATAAATATTGTAATCTCACTCGCCAGGAAACTCGAAAGCTCAAACTGATTTCAGTTTCTGTGGACGTTTGCGCACTTGTTTGCAGAAAATTAGAGCCACAACTGCGCCTAAACGTTGATGAAACAAAAAAGATCCAATCTTAAGCTCCTCTCGAAGAGCCAAAACAGAGTTTAGAGATGTTTTCGCAGTATCAGTTCCGTTCTGGATTGCTCCGTTCGCGTTCATCGTTGTGTGCCACTCATTTTAACTCATTGTTCTTTATGTCATTTGTATACGGCATCAGCCGTACGTTTTTGTCCCGCGATACGCGCGAACAGGGTCACATATTCCCCACAGTTATTGTACTGTCCTTCCGAATGTGTTTTAGCCAGTGGTTTCATGTGACTGATTTGCAGGTGAAGAGAGCACTGGAGAGAACGCGGGGCCGAAAAAATGACGAAAGGCTCAACAATATGGATCATCGTTCTTCTGGTTGCTCTATCTGAATTCAATGCTGCAGTATCTTTCCGCCTCCCAGAAAGGTTAGCCTCAATCTAGGCCTGCTAGATAAAAGATGTTGTCCGTATCATTTCTACCGAAACCAGCTCGTCTGAAGCTGATATATGTTACAAACTCAAACCTCTGTTTAGAAATCTGCTGCCGCCGTGTGCTGGCAAATCACCGTTTCACTGGCATCCACTGCAGCAATTTCTGTTGTACAACAGGGCGCTGTTTTGGGATCGGTTTGCCACTGCAACAGCACCCTCCATTTCAGCATAACTTCTTTTTTCAGCACTCGCTTTAAACGACAATATCAATACCCGTCTTACGGATGCAACACCTGCGGTAGTGGTTATGGCTATGGCAGTGGTCTTGGGAGCGTGTTCTACGGACAGTACGGTGGCGGCTACAACAACAATTATGGCGGCACCAATATTGGCAGTGTCAATGTGGAGAATATCAGCGGATAGGACATTCCATTTGTGATGCAACGGAACACGGTTTGAATGACTTCTGGCAGTGGCACTATGAAGCCCACGAAGCACCTCTCCGGCTTTCATTTATTCACAATGATTTTGAGCGTGACTGTGTATGATATACGCCAGTAAAGGAGGTTTTTGCAGACACAGTTCATTCTGCGAATTCTATCACCGCGACATTTCTGGACGCTCGTAGGTTGTCGGAGACTCAGCTCAACGCAGAAAGCTGGAGGCGGATAGTTCAGTTAATATCGCTCATTCAAGCCGCCTTTCATTTTGTAAATGGCGTTTCGAAAGAATCTGTCCACGGGTCTGCTGCTTCATTTTAATCTTATTGCGAAAGACCAACGCGTTTTGCTTACAGGACAACCAAGCAGTATAATCGCTGAAACTCTCCACGAACATTTTGCTTTATTGAGATTTATTTTGTCCCATATCCGTAGTTCTTGGAACGTCCCACATGACGAGTGTTATGTAACAATGTTTAGTGGTTGGTACTTTCTTCCTGAGAAGTTTGTGACTTTCTTATTTAGTTTCTTGCATGATCGGTTAAGAACCTCTACATCTTTTTCGTTTTTTCGTGACGAGGTAAGCATAGCAACGTTGAACTGATATCCTGCAGTGCACGCACACTGAATTCTTTTCTTTTCAACGGTGTGCACCCAATTGGAGTGAAAAAACTGTTGACGGCGATTGACAAGACGAACAATTAATTTGCTGAATTCGTGAGTGAGGTAACATATCGTTCTATTGAAAGCCAAAATAGAGCTCCCACGTAATGCCCTCATTTATGGACAGCGCGTGCATCCGCATGATAAATCATGCCGACTCTTACAACTTTTCAGCTTTTGAAGTGTCGTTTCATTCGATAAGGAAAGGCAAATCTCGTCCACTTCCCTTGAACTTTCCTCAAACTTCCACTTCTTCATGCATCTTCAAGTAAAGTATTCAACATGGGACTTCACCGTCGTAGTCATCTCCGTTTCGACCTTCTTATTTAGACTTGCCGAAGAGATCGCACTGCAAAGGCTTACAATCATCTTTATTACAGTTTGGATGGAACTGTCTTGGTTCTGCTAGTCAGCTCGTCCTTACCTGTTTTAATAATGAACATAAGTTAGTTAACTGTACAATAACACGTGCATGCGAGCATCCCGAAAATCTGCAACGTTGTGGTTCTGGTGCACAATAATCACGCGTCCTATACATCGCTCGTTCATAGCGTACCGTTCGCCTCACTGGCTCATTGAAGCATTAGTGAGGAAAGGCATCATCTGCCCTTTGACAGGATTGGAACCATCCCTTGGCAGAAAAATAAATTGCAAATTATGCATCGTAGTCTTCATGGAAGGGGAGGAGGGATGGGAAATACTGAAGTCCACGAGTAATCTTGCACTCCTGTTTGCGTTCAAGCCATAGTCTGTTCAAGCCACAGGTTTGACTCCCTCAGCTCGCTTAAGCCATCATGTTCCCGCCACGTTACAAAACTACATTATTACAATATCATTTCACTACCATACCTTTCCATTCTGCGCGGGTAAAAGCAAAGCCAGACCAGTTTCGCACCGAAGGAAGAGGATAGAAAGAATCGTCCTGGCACAACAGACCACTTTTTCACGATAGAGGTATTCACATATGGACTCGCTCTGCTCACATCAATAAGCCGCTCCCCAAAGTGAAGAACGTGCGAGCAGCTTTTCGCTTCTATCTCGTACAAGTGGAACCAACTTAGTTCGCCGATCGCACCGCGTGTCCATTGCGTTGANCCGAGTAATCTTGCACTTCTGTTTATGTTCAAGCCACAGTCCCCACGACAGCTTTGAGCCGTTCAGCTCGCTTAAGCCACCGTATTCCCGCCACATTACAGCACTACGTTATTACAATATCATTTCACTACCATACTTTCCGATTCTGCGCGGGCAAAAGCAAAGGCACAGCAGTTTCACACCGAAGGAACAGGATAGAAGGAATCGTCCTGGCACAACAGACCACTTTTTCACGATAGAGATATTCACATATGGACTCGCTCTGCTCACATCAATAAGCCGCTCCCCAAAGTGAAGAACGTGCGAGCAGCTTTTCGCTTCTATCTTGTACAAGTGGAACCAACTTAGTTCGCCGATCGCACCGCATGTCCATTGCGTTGACACTTTTTCCCTTACCAGTACTTAAATAGAAAAACCATGACCATGGTGGAAACTTCTTGCTCGTCACTCGTCACAGCTGCTGTGCTGGGACATTTGCAACCAGTTTTCAAAAGTGCTTGCGTTTAGCACTGTCGCGATGAGGGGTACTCTGAGGTTTCGGAAAGCGTACATCCTCCTTACTATTTGTGATTGGCGATATAGCTCACTATCAAAATTTCTGAGCTTCACGATTCATGCTTCCTTCTTCTTCCATAACGAAGTCGATCCGGCGCGCACAATTCATTTCGATGTTCCGGGCTTCGCATCATATGCTTTTGACGGATGAGTGATATCGGCCTCAATCAATGAATAAGATGACGTCTTGCATTCCACTCACTGCAACGCTGCTCCCATTTGCAGTGAAATGATCGACTTTAAAGTAATTGTACCGCGAGGAACAGAAGTTGACGCCGAAAAATGAAAAGTTTAGGGAAGTGGATCATCATTCTGGTCCCGTTGGTTGAGTTCATTGGTGCACTTCTCTTAAGCCGTCGAAAAAGGTTTGCCGAATTCAGCGCTCTTAAATTGCGGAACAAAGAATATATTCAGATATCACAAGAATCTGAATTAGAGAGCAGGAAGCTGTAGGATGTCGTGCACTTGTTCCTCATCTTCATATTAGATAACTGCTATCTCGACGTTAAGTGCGCACTCGCAATCGCCATAAACGAAGCATCGCCCGCACAGTTTTGTTGAAATGTTACGACGTTGATGATTCGTCACTGGGGAAGGGCGCCTCTACAAGTCTCCCGTCTACGCCATTACCGTCACACTCCGTNTTGAGGTCCGCCGGACACCCTTGCAAGCAGCCTCTGCTTCTGCATAGTTGCCTTCTTTCCCAGCACGGTTTAGAACGGCGATCTATCGCCTATGCCATTAACGCGTCCAATACCTGCGGTAGACAGTGGTGTGGTCATGACCTTCCCGATCACTTCTACGGAAACCACATTGGTGGCGTAAAAAACAGCTACGTGTTCACTCGTACTGGCACCATCCAGTTGAANATACTGGCACCATCAAGTTGAAGAACGTCAACATATGAGCCATTCTTTACGTGGCAATGGCATCAAGAGGACCGTAAAACACTGATTCTGTTTCCATTCAGTGGCAGTGGCTGTGGATGCTGCGCAGAAATAAAAGGACTTCTTCCGGTGTGATTTCAGTCTGCGCTTGTTTGAAATAAGCGATGGTTGAATTGCCCTTAGATTTTTGGATGTCTTCATATTGCCGCTGGGTCAACGTCATACATAAAACAGGAGAATTTTCCTACGGGAAAAGAGGCGAAGTTTTCATAACGTGAGCTTGGTGCCTTTCGTTTTCAAAATGAGCAGTCACAAGGAGGGCTCAGCACTGCTTGGAGGGAGGTATGGGGATGGGGTTGCCGATCTCCAGCAAACATCGACAGTTCGTATATCATCACTCAGCGGCATGCATTCAAGCGCGCATAATTGAAGCCACACTTCCTCATGTAAACATCACCATCGCAGTTGTCTGTTTTTCGTTACCAAGTGATATTTGTGCAAAGGAACGCCAGACTTGGTTAGTTTTGCCAGTTAGGAAGCATGGCAAACTGAAGTATATTCGATTCGTCATGAACAGATGAATGATCGCATGACTGAAAATGGTTCTCTTCAGATAGAAAACTATCCGCTCTTTCCTTTAAATTCGGCGGTAGCAGAAGCTTCTGAAGTTGCAGTGTTCACTGAGTTTGAGGCATTTATCAGTAACCGTTTTCTCTACGGCTGCGTTGCCTGGATCACATGGTTCCCAATGACATAACTTTTGATGCAGCTGTTTCTAATAACGCCACCCACTCATTTTGACCCATAATAACTCACTTGCGCTTTCGCCGACGTCGTTCTTTACATATTCGCACGGCTGGTGCCGCTCATTTATTCCTAACGATTACACCCACAGAACACTTAATGTTACCATATGGTCCTCTGTTTTTTTGATTCTTATGCATGCAGCAGGTGAGTGTGGACCAGATCAGTCGCGGATATCATAAGATCACGTGGATTCCTCACTGTAGCAAATGATGCCAAACACTAGAATTTCTGTGTTGATGCACTGACAACATTCAACTCCTCGCCACAACTGACTACCGATTTAAGTGGACTCCAGTCCCGAGTAAACGATGACAGGTAATATCGCTGTCTTCTTCCAGCGCTAATAAAGCCGTGAAATTATGGCAAAGTTGTGTAGCGCAGATTAAGACTGCAGCAGTGATTCTGTGAAATTACCCACATACACTATGCGACTACGGAAATGTCTTAGTGCAGTACTTGTCATTCCCTTTTCGGATTCTATGAAGTTGCTTCAGAGGCATTAAAAAGTAATACATTGAAATAAGTTATGCCATATTCTGATTCTTTTTTTTTTTTCAAACGATACTACGTACCCTTCGACTGCTACCAATACTATCCCACGAAGGACTCCAGTAAGTGGTATAAAATTGGCCTCTAGACCACAGCAGCGGCTGCTCTGTGAGAAAAAAAAGAGGAAAAAAGATGCGATGAGCCCTTAATTTATGGGATGGGAAGCGATGGGTGAACATTGGATCGTGGAGCGTCCCCTGCGCCCACTAGTTATGGAAGGTTCGGGACCGCCCCAGGAAAAATAGCAGGGAGAGTACTGCGGGAATATTTAAAAATCGCTTACCCTGCTCCCCGTCACATGCCGACTGGAAGAGTTGCCGTCATCTTTTAGCCACTTCCGCGCATCGCTTCCGCCGCCGCCTCAAATTCTATTTCGCTGTCCACAACCAACGCACAACAAAAACGCTTCACGCTCACGCACCGCAACGACCAATGGACGCTGGCCAGTGCATGCACCTCTCAAGTTATTCCGACAAATATTGTATAATTACCGCAGCTAAAACATTCGCGCAAATTTCCCAAGCTGCAGTTGCAGCTTCATACTGTCTTACTCGCCTCAATCAGCATAACACAGCAAGCTGTAGCCCAAAAAATGTGGCGTACTTATAAGATCGAGCAACGTCACTAGGCTAACTTGGGTGATTCTAGGGAGGATGATGCCAGGCTGTTGGGTTTCATACTTTATGAAGCCACTGTTCACATGCAAGTAGTTGCAGTTCTTTAATTGAGTTAATGCAGTCTGCACTGCCTACTGCGAATATTTTCGTATCGTTCCCGGAGGATAATGGCTGTCGACGACATGTACGGAATAACAAAATCAGTCATTTTGTTTTGTAGCTTGTCAGGACGTCCACATGCCATGTCTCTATAGAAAGGGACAGCACGTATTAGCAGCGCCTTTTGATCGAAATTTCGCGTGCCTCCATCATATTCTTTGCTCCTCCTTGGTGTGGTGTGCTTAGATGAAGCCGCTCTTTGTAACCAACATGGATTGCTCCTCGAAATTATTGCTAGACCCTCTCGAAGGTGGTGGCGCGTAGATCTCTAGCATTCTTCTCTCGAACAAGCGTCCAATCATCGGAGCACTATTACGTATGAGTACGGCAGTTTCCAAGAAAAAAAGAAAAATGAATCGTTAACTAGACGAATGCTCGCACAATCACTGCTCAATAACTGATCTGCGTGGGGCATGGCAGAGCTCTGTGGCACCTCGATGTACTCTGTGCAGTAGTTTGCACCAGCTTATATGGTGTCTTATATATCTATTTCTTGAAGTGCTCGCCAAACATCGGTGAAATTTTATCGCCGCGACATATTTTATTATCCATAGTGGCGTTGTTAGGTGCCTTTGAACTACTCTGAGAACTATTGGATGATCAGGAAAGTCCGGTTTATGAGGTATCGCAAGTTATTGCGTTGTGTCATGTTGTTAGCGAACATCTTTTGATGCGACGAGCATGGAATGCTTATATCGGGGTACATGAAGGAGCTCCGTCAGTATTTATGATTCACAAAAAAGCCACAACGAAACTTCCAATGTTGCTAATGCCTCGCGACCTGAATGCAGCAGATGACAAATCACTCTAATGATTAAAACTGAGCATCACTTCGACTATTCAGTTGTACCCATCGATCCGAACGCGTTTTACATTCGTCTTTTACGTTTTGGCTCGAATTCATTTGATGTATTCAATGGTTGATATGTGTGTGAGTCTTCGCATCAAAAAATTCCGCAGTGGTAGCCCAGAAGATTCACAATCATGGATCAGCCTCTGTCTACCACTAAAGACAGACGATTTTGCAGCCACACTGAAGAGCGACAGGCGAAACATTGTTTATGTACCAAAGTTCAAACAGTGGAATATTTCATAGACAGAGAGTGCAAGCGTAGACTTTTGTATTGTTTCTTTTGCGATAGGAAATGGAACCGAAATATTTGATGGATTCGCTCAGTCGACCCTACGCATCAGTAAAAAACAACTTCGAACATGTGAGGACCGAAAAAGACGATAATGTCAAGCGTAAATGGGTGGATTTGGTCGAAGGGTTCGTGTACCACAATAAACATCCGAAGCGAGACCGAGGACCGACGATATTCTACGAAACATTTTAGTAGGTATATCTTTGGAAATGGATTTAGTGGGCCGAAGAATTTAGTGGAATGTTAACGTGAACCTAAGTAAATCATTCGCCAATGACAAAAATTTTCGCATTTGTTATTGCAGCGTAGTCATCACGCGCAGACAATCACTCCCTTCCGAAATTGCTTAGCCGACCATTATTATGTGTTCTGGAGCTATAAGAATGGCACTGAAAGAGCACGCATATCAGCGGAGGTCATTACTGAAAACCAAATAACGCGGATACAGGCTATGCTGTGATGCAATTTCAACGCCTGATTTCAAGACACCCTTTTTAAGATACGCTTTATAGTTCCATTGTAGAATCCGAGCGTGTTGATTAGACAACGAAGCAGTGAAGCTTGATTGAAGTATATGATTGTGTGAAATGGAGTTGCCGAGGGAAAGTTATTGCTGAGAATGAGTCCAGCTATACTGGCAGTATCATAAGCGCCATCGCTTTCTTAACTGACTATGAAATTTCCTCGGAGACAATCCTGAAGGCTGCGTTCTTGTGGAAGGACAATGCAGAAGTAAATGCCTACTCAAAACAGAAATATTACCGCATCATGGCTCATTGTGTGCACGAATTGCTTGCCGAAAAACCCCTATTGCCCTTCATTTCTCGTTGCCTGGCAATACGCCAATCTCTTTTACACTAGTTTTTCAATGAAAGCTTCAATGCTACTGAAAAATTACTCACTATCAACAACGAAAGTACCATGCATGTGGCAAAAAGAAATAAAATCAACTGATAGGACTGTCGCTGTTCGAATAGGGAGTGATGTCAATATCCTCACGAAGGACATTCTTATCGGGAAATATGTGCAGATCCGCAGCTACTATTAACATTTGAGGGCAGTGGTATGGGAACACTGTGGTCTCGTGCCATCGACGGATTCTCTCGCAATGTCGTAGTCGCAGCTTCAGTTTTTGCCCTCCAGCTCCACTTTGATTTCAAAATGTCGCCGGCGACTGCGTGTCACCGTGATGTCAGCTGTAACCGTGTGCTGTCCACGGTGATTAATTATGAATACTCGTTGGTTGTCGCTGTGGGTTGCTGCTATGATAGATGGAGTCATTGCAAAAAAAAAAAATTCGAGAACCTGATGTCCGCAACAGTGAGACTGCTGTAATCTCATAGCGTTGGTGGCTGATATGATGTCATAATAAGTGGAGTCCTGCAAACTTGCCGATAGCATCACTAAGGATCTGAAGATATGCTGAAATCATGCACTTCAGTGTATAAGGTGCCATAATCGCTTCTAAGTGGGAACTGGTTCTCTCAGCAAATATATGGCCTGTCCGAAGAAGTCAACCTTGCATGGGACTAATAAATATTTTAGGCATCGTCGCCTTGTGAATGACATAATTAAAATAATCGGAACGTTGCCATTTGGGATAAAATGAGCAAAATGAAGGCAGTGGACATTCAAATGAGTCACTAAGGTCGAAACTGCGCAGACGGCATCACCACAAGTGACTTTATCAGAAATGATGCCAACACCATGATGGCGTCCGGCTGGATGGGCTATTCGTTGTATATGATGCAGGTCGAGGTTTGCTTGGGAGTTCCCTTATTCCCTCCAACGGCAGTTCATGACGAAGGAAGGAGCAAGGAGTAAGGCAGTTCTGGGTCAACAGTATTTGAGGTGATAGTCCCGATATATTTTTTGCATGTGATTAGGTGGAATATGCAATGACTGTAAGTTCGACGATTTCTCCAGAAAAGGCGGAAATTCCATAGCGCCATTTGGTCTGTCGGTAGTTCTGAAGCTGTGGCTGCTCTTAGTCTGGAGCTGAATGATGTTCCCTCGAGAACGTTAAAAAGAGTCAGTGTTCCACTTTTGAACCATGCTTTCGTGGTTCCGCACGATTAATTCATCATCATCTCTGTTAGCGGGTCCTGTGCACAAGCCTGTACTCATCAGCTTTTCCGAAGTAGAAACTCAAACATACATCAAGAAGAATTTATTGAGATTGCCCCGCTTCTGCCCATGAAATCTTTTTCCACTCGTTGAGTAACTTTTAATGAAAGTTATCGTAAATCTATGCTCACCACTGAGTGGTCGGATAGAAATAACTCCAATGATGATAACACCTGAATAAGGTATCGCGCTGAAGATTTCAACATTCTCTAGGGTCAGTTTAATTCGAAGTTGCTGATGATGCATGTCATTTCGATCAATTATCATCCCAAATTTCGACTTCTGGTAATCGGACGGTAACTCTCTTAAAAAGTTCGAGCGTCGTTCAACTGGACAACCTTGAGAAAGGGAAAATGCATTGCGTCTTTAAGTGAACATATAAATGCGAAGTTTTAGATTTGCTTGCATTCATTTGTGATAGTGTCGCTACACTCACGAATCAACTATAGTCGACAGTGGATATCCCATCCGTTGAAGCCAGATGTAAGCCGTTGAAATATGGAACGAAGTTTTGGTTCATGAAGGTCGATGCCATAACAATATTGAAGCAAGGCACTGCAACAAAAATTCATACCTGATTACACACGCACATTGGTGCTTGGGTATTGGAAAGGCATATGCTTTAAGTTCGATGTTTGTGCTAAGCGGGGATAGATCAACGTTCTATCGACGAATACTGAGGTATCTTCTGTTGCAGTAAATTCCGAAAGTGCACATCATTGGTCATATTCTATGAGGATAACGTGAAACCACCATTATATAGCCATACTCTCTACATGCGTAGTTTGTAGGGAAACGAAATTGACTTGAACTAGCAGCAACTTCATCATCATTAAGGGCTGAACACCAGCCGTTGTAGTTTCTTTTATTCGCATTTATGTTACAAAGCTACATTCAAAAGCCGCCAAATATGAAAGCCGAAATAGTTTTTCTTCATGAGCCTCTTAATGCCACTGCCGCGTAACGATCATCACCGCATACCATCGTATTGTGCATAAAACGCCTTATCCTTTAATGTTCTCAACATTGATACTGCCAATGTTAGTGCCGCCATAGTTGTTGTTGTAGCCGCCACCATAGTGTCCATAGAAGTAGCTGCCGAGTCCATTACCGTAGCCGAGACCACCGCAGGTGCTGCACGAACTAGGCCCAAAGCCAGGATATTGCCTCTTCAAACGCGTGCTGAAAAAAAAGGAAACTGTGAAGAAGCACTGCGCCTGCTCTAGCGACAATCTGAGCCTAGACGTTGCACTCTGGTATAAACATACATTTCATTGTTGAAACTTTTGGACAAATTCAAGTAACAGTCATGATGTTGCAACTAAACGTGCATTATAAAAAATGGCATGTACTTCATATGAGATGGAAGCACAAATGCTTCCTGATGTTGAATGGATCTGGCGAAATTTTGGTGATGACGAGATCAGGGACACTGGTATGAATACCTATCAAAAGGTACATTGGAACTTAAATGTTCACAAATCGTCATTCGTAAGATGTCAATCCATTGCGAAGCATATATAGTTCATTGTTAACTTATTCAAAATTTTGCACTCAAATATGGAACCACACCTCATCTCAAATATTACGACAATCGAAAAGGTACAACGATATTTCACTCGGATTATGTTCCATAAACTTTTCCATGAAACATTCTCTCTCGGCTGTCACACTCGGCTGGAAGTTTCTCAATTTCGAGATTTTAGAAAAGCGTTGGATATAATTTGAATTGCTCCTAGCTATAGCATTGTAGAAGGATTTCCCACAAGCCTTTTGAAAATATTTCCTTTTTCGCTTACTACTCGTGGCCAGAACGCAAAAACTTTCTTCACCGAACGCATCATTCATAGTTTCTAGTGTACAATTATTAGTATTTGGAACAGCTTTCGTGGTATATAATCGAGGTAAAGAGCGTTTCGATTTCCAGGAACCGACTTAATTCGTTCTGCCTCAGAGGTCTTTCTCATTTAAACTACCGAACACGCTATATGTCCGCTGAATACTATGTACTTCCTATTATCCTGACATGTCACTGAATCACAT